>QAXK01003602.1:0-34658 GCA_004335735.1 Chlorella sp. KRBP | reverse complement strand
TGTGTGTGTGTGTGTGCCCCTGCTGGCGACAAGGCTGCTGACAGTCGTGTTACTGGGTGCTGGGGCATGGCCAGAAAGATGGTGCCGTGCTGCCTGTGTGTGGCTGCCCCCCAGGTGCAAGCGGTGGAGGACCGACTGCTTGAGTGGTGCGACCACCTGGCGGCCGTGATGCCCGAGGCAAGGGAGGCGGCCCACCAGCCAGTCAACCAAATCACGCAGGCAAGGCTACTGTCAGAAGGCTCTTTCACCCTGCCTGCCAACACGTAGCGAGTAGCACAGGGGCCAAGACCTTGCTTGCCACTCGTGCGTTCCATGTGGATGTGGGCAGGAGCCAGTGTGGTGCGTGGGGCGCGTGGTGGCGGACGCGGGCGCGGAGGACAACAGCGCGGCCGGCGGGCGCCTTGCTGCGGGCACCCTGGCGCTGGAGGGGTCGAGGATGGCGTCCGATGGCGCGCGTGTGCGGCTGGACGTGTCGACGCTGCCCGCGGGAGGCGCGCGCTTGTTCCCGGGACAGGTGAGGGACAGCTGGGAGGAAACGCGAGTCCGCAATCCGCTTTTTCGCTCGGTCCTCGCAGTCGCCCAAAGAGCGACAAACGTCGCAAACGTGACGCTGCGCAGGTGCTGGCGGTGCGCGGCGTCAACCCGACAGGCAACGCCATCATGGCTCAGGCGCTGTGCTCCAGCTTGCCCGCGCCCGCTCCGCCCGCCGCGCCCGGCGCGACCTGCGTCATGGCGGCGGCGGGGCCCTTCACCACGGCGGACGAGCTGTGCTTCGAGCCTCTCGAGCAGCTGCTGCAGCAATGCGAGGGTGAGTGGCGACACGCCTGCCACTGCTGCTCGCGCCAGGACGCGTGAGCCACGATGTGCGCGCTCTGACTGGTTCGACGCGTCGTGTTCGTCGCCCTGCAGCGTACCGTCCCGAGGTGCTGATGCTGGTCGGCCCGTTCGTCGACGCGCAGCACAGCGCCGTGCAGTCAGGGCTGCTGGACCAAACCGTGGAGGAGGTGTTCCAGGAGCAGGTAAGGTTGAGTCTGACGATGGCGGCGGAAGCGTGCACCTCAAAAGCAGGATCAATTCACGCGGCTAGGGTGCTTCACAAACAGCGTGTGTGAGTGCACTCCGCTTGCCTGCAGGTGCTGCAGAGGGTGGCGGAGTGGCAGGCGCGGCAGGTCCCCGCCGGCTCGCGCAAGGGCGGCGCGCCAGCCCCCACACGCGTCGTGCTCGTGCCCTCGGCCCGCGACGCGCAGCACGCGCCGGTGCACCCCACGCCGGCCTTTGCGCTGCCCTCCAGCCTCACGCCGCTCGGCGTGCTCTCCGTGCAGAGCCCGTGCGTGCTCGGTGTGGCCGGCAGCGGCAGCGCAGACCCGCCGCCGCCTGCGGGCGAGGTGGAGGCCGCCGCCGCAGGCCCCGCGCCGCTGGTGATGGGCGTGACGAGCGCCGACGTGATGAAGGCGCTCAGTGGCAGCGAGCTGGCGATGGGCTCGGGCGGCGACCGCCTCACCGCGCTGGCCGGACACATCGCCGGGCAACGCAGGTATGCGTGCCGATTTGGGGCCCACTCTGGCGCTGCAGACGGACCGGTGGTGACCACCACTCTCATGACGACATGTGGTGGTGGTGGCGCGCTGTGTGTGTGCGTCCTGCAGCTTCTTCCCCGTGAGCCCGCCTCCGCTGGGCACCGGCCTGGACCTCTCCTACCAGTCCGCGCTGCAGCTGCACGTGACGCCGCACGTCATGGTGCTGCCGTCAGACCTGGCGCCCTTTGCCAAGCTGGTCCGCCTCCCCCGCCGCCCTCCCTCCAGCACCGCCACCGCCGCGACGGGCGCGCAGCAGCATGCAGCGGCGGCAGGCGGCACCAGCACCGTCCCAGAGCAGGACAAGAGCGCTGAGGCAGGCCAAGGCAGCGGCGACGGCGAGCAGGGTGACGTCGAGGTGGTGTGCGTCAACCCTGGGCGCGTGGTGCGCGGCAGCATGGGAGGCACCTTTGCGCTCATCAGCGTCGCGCCTGCAAGCGCGGCGGCGGGTCAGGGCGTGGCTGGTGGTGGCTGGGCCCGCAGGTGCCGTGTGGAGCTCAGGCGCGTGTGACGCCCTCTGCACGTGCTCTGCCCATCATCCTCCGCTGCTGCTGCTCGTGTCTTGCATGACTTTTGGGTGCACATTCGCATGCGTGCAAACGAAACAGAATCGTGCAGACTACAGTTGCCAAGCAAGTTGATTTGACACCACCGCAAAAAAGAACATCTACTACTGATTTCCTGTGGCGGTGCCAGCAGCGCTGCCACTCGCTGTCCCCTCAGCAAGATTAACAGGCACTCCGCAACCACGAACAAGTCCCACCCACAAGTGAACTTCCAAGGCTAAAGCACATCCTCCACACAGTGCCCGCGACCAGAGGTGGCCGAGGTTCAGGGCCTCAGTCCGCACGGCCTAACACACCGTGGCGAGCGGTGAGGGCGGGCAGCCACACTGCGAATGCTTCACGACACATGCATGGTGCACAGCGCTGGACATGTGCCACAGACACATGCGTGGCCATGCGCTTGCAGTGGCGGCGTCTCGAGACCGGGACAACACCCATCATCACGACGCCCGCCCAGGGTCAAGTTCTCCCTCATGCTCGCACCACCTCACTGTCATCCTCCTGCTGCTGCTGCTGCTATGACAATGATACACGCACACAGGAACTGCTGTAGCTACGCCGTTGCGTGTTGCTAAGTAGTGAGTGGCAGGGCGGCCGAGTGCAGGGCATCACCCCGCAGCTTGCGCCGCTGGAAGCTGCTCGGTGACACTGTGCCTCCCTCACAACCTGATGGATGCCAGGCACCTGCACCTCGACCTCGATAGGCTCAGGCACTGATCTACAGGAGTGTTTGGTCAGGGCAGGGGCGCACCTGCGCACGCCCCCACACCGCACCCACCTCCCAGATCACAAATGAGTCCTGGCCTTGTCCACTCCGCTCTCGCCCTTCCCAAGCCTAACTGCACCACAAGAGAGTGAGACGTCTGATGTCAACCACGGTCACAGCCAGCCAGCCCCCACGCACAACGACCACAACTCCAAAACACGCGCACGACGACCATGAGCATGGCACCGTGGACAAAAAGGCCGGGAGACAGATGATGACGCGTGCCCACAAACGCTGCGTTCCTTGACCGTGGCTGCTGCTTCCTCACAGATGAGACAGGCCCACTTCACCACGCCACACGCGCACAGTGCTCGCTACTGATGATGAGGGTCTAGCTGCTGCAGGTAGAAAGCCAAAGCGCCTCATCAGGCACAGCGACGCTTTCCATGCGTAGTCTTGGTCAGGATGCAGATGAGGTGAGTCGGGTGCCGTGTGGCCCGTCCTCCCTCCACCACCCACGCGCTAACGCCGCAGCTGCTCCCGCACTCCCACTCAACAAGCCAGTCGCTCCCACACCACTCACACACATCGCTGCACTGCACTCCTGCTCGAGCTCGTCACCGTCATGCTGTACCCCTCCTCATCCAGCGTGCCACAACCACCCGTGCGAGGTGGCGACCACGAGGTCACCACTTCGTGGCGTGGCGCGACACCACAGGCGCTCACACGTCCTGCTGAGGCAAGGCGTAGTTACAGAGGATGCGGCTGCTGACGCTGCCTGCAGCTGCGGGCCGCGCCTGGTGGTGCGCCTGCTGCGGGTCCCCACTCCCTCCTGCGACCACGACCACCACCACGCACGCGCGGCAAGCAAGGGCAGCATGCTGAGTCCAGCACCACAGCAAACTGAGCGACCCAGTTGCCTTGTTGCCACCCCGACAAGCGGGCGCTGCGCACACTCACGAGGCGCAGCGGACCGCCAGCCAAACAGCCGCCCCAGCAGTCCCCCTCCGCTCGCAGGTGCTGCTGATGCCTCCTGCCCGCTGCCGCCTCCTCCTCCGTGCTGATTGCTGCTGCTGGGCGGCTCGGAAGGCGGTTGAAGCGCCCCTGCGCACCAAGCGCGCACGCAGGGAGGCAAGGCCGCTCCTACGGTGAAGCGTGCCTGCCATGCCCATGCACTCCCCCACCAAGCTCCTCATCCTCGTCAGCGCTGCTATTTGCGGTAGGTGGCTTTCGCAGAGTCCCCACCTGATCGCAGCAGCTCCTGCTTGAGCTCGCCGGCGAAGGAGAAGAACTCCTCGAGCAGCTGGCCCGCGTCGGAGGACACCACGCCCTGCCGTTGGCTGTGCTCTGGCGAAGCGGCGTCCACCAGCGGCTCGTGCGTCTCGATGACCGACGTCGCGACCTCCTCGGGCTCCCTGCGTCCGCGCGCGCGACCGAGCCAAACCACCATCGCGCCCCCTCGCGCGTGCAGGCGAACGGCCTCGAGGCGCTGCTCCTGCGTGTGCGAGGGTGTCCCGAAAGATGACGCCGCGCACCTGCCCGCGCAGACGCGGAAGCGCCGCAGCACCTCGGTGCACTGGCGATACCGCCGCCCATCGCCGCTGTCCTCCGTGGTGCAGCTGCGCTCCTTGCGCGTGACCTCGGTGCACCCCTGGCACGGTGGCGAGCCGTGCAGCTGGCGCGTCAGCCGCAGCCACGTCGGCAACTCCTCGGGCGCAAACGGCTGCTGCTGCTGGGACGACATCCTCGCTTCTGTGAAGCGCGTAGTGCGAGGTTCGGATTCTCGAAGGCCATGCAAACCCTAGGTCTTTGCCTTCGAGGGGAAGCGGAGAGGAGAGGAGAGGAGAGGAGAGGAGGAGAGGGGGCTCCCATGCTGAGGGCTGGGGTGTGAGGGGGCCGGCCGGGTGCACCGTGAGCGGAAGGTCCCGCCTTTCCAAGCCGTGCACGTCTTGCCAGCGCAGGGGGGCCCCAGACAGGTCAGGACGCAACACTGTCTGCTGTGAGGATTGCCAGGGAGCGCATGGCAGACCCACACGCGGCCCCAAGGTGCAGCCCCAACACTTCCACATCGTCGTCCCGCACACACCACGCGCCAACAGTTGTCAAGACACACTGCAGCGCCCCAGCGCACTACGCTCCCCTCTCTGCCCCTCATGCTCTCTCTCTCTCTCTGCAATGCTACCTGCTACACCCGCGTCGCACCAGCCACACAGTCTCCCACCCGTCCTGCTCTGTAGGCATGCCCAGGCCGGCGGCACCTGCCCCGCAACACCAAAGGACTCCTCAAGAGCACTCGCCTGGCAGAGGGAGAGGCTCTCTAGACCAAGCTCAAAGGAGTGAGGCGGGCCAACCCAGGACAGTCTCGACAGGCTACGCCCCAGAGTGCTACCAAAGGTTTGCTCGGCCCTGCTGTCAAGCCCGGCGCCCAGCCGGGGCACAAAGAAGAGACACGGGATGCGGAGGTGTGGGCGGCAGCGCTAACGTGGGCGAGGTCCTGCGCTGTGCCAGCTACACAAAGCGCCAGACGCAAGTCAGAAATGCTGTGCCGCGCAACGACCAGGCCATCAGTGGCAGCCCACACCAGATGAGCCCAAGGGCCTACTCGCTGGTAGGCAGCACGTGCCATGCCTAAACTGCTTCCTCCCCCAAGCATTGCAAGAGTGGCGTGACAACTTTGACGTCGACATGGAACGGCTCCCACTGCTGCCGACGCTTTGAAAGCGCCCCACCGTCACTCCCTCATCCACCCTCGCTCATCATGCACGCGGCTCTCCTGGTCAAGGTCAAAGAGAACGACAGCAAATACATGGCGAGACACCACCTGCACCGCTGCTAGCATACGCCACGGGACGTCCATGCCAGTCTGCGTTCACGGCTCTCCAACCGCCCGTTTGAAGCTCTCGAGCCTTCCTCAGCGCAATGCCAGCCTCTACTGCGCGCTACGGCCCGAGGCCCAGTGTGCCCACGTGGCCAGGATCATGGCCCAGCGCACATGCCGCCCAAGCACAGCTTCAAGTGATCTGCCGGGGCCGGGGCTTCCAGGGTCAAGAAGAGATGCGCTGCTGCCCAGACTCCTTGGCAAGTGGCAGCAAACAACGCAACACGCAGGCGCACGTGCGCGGTCAGTCATTCCGGAACCTATGCACAAACCAGATGGCAGAGGGCAGGTGGCGTGTGCCACGTTAATCACTACTGCTGCCTGATGCTGCTTGTCTTCGTTTGTCATGCCCCAACGCGCACGTGCGAGAGAAGGCCAGCGTCTAGAGCTGCATCGAGCGCAAATTGTCGTGCAAACGGCCACCATGCCGCGCACACCGCCAACGGCGTAGCTCATCTGCAGCCCTGGTTCACCACCAGCTGGGCGGTCAAGGCTGTGCTGTTGTGGCGGCAAAGCCACTATGCTGCCACAGCACCACTACGAACAAAGGCCAGCTGACTGCTAAGTGTTGCCCATCCCTCCATGCTTCTCCCCCCGACCCACATGCCACGCCAAACACGCTAAAACTTTGCTACAATCCCCACCAGACGGAACGCTGTGCGACGTCCTCCTGCCTCCCCCCAAAGCGCTCGACACGCCGCAGCCACAGGCAACAGGCGTAAGGTGGCACCCTGTTCGGCCAACCAGTACACAGCATCGGTAATCATCACCACCAGCCACGAGAAGCTGCACACCTCCTGGCAACGCGCCAAACCTCAAACGCTCCTACACCAGCACCACCGCCAACAAACGCACACGTGCAAAAAAGTACGCCCTCCCTCGCTACACAACTTGCTGGGAATCGTCAGCTGCTACCAGCGGTCAAGAGTGCCGCTCTCTCATCTAGGCTCATCAGGCCTCCCAAGTCGCCCCAGAGGCCACCTCAAGCTTCACCTCAAGCTCAAGAAGCGCGTTGACGTAGTGGGCTCCTGTGCCGCCAACCTGAGCCGTGCTGACACCTACGCGCTGGCCCCTGCTGCTGCTGCCGGCGCTGGCGCGGCGCTGCTGCTTCCCGCCACGTCCTCGTAGAGCAGCAGCGAGGGCTGCATGCGCCTGAGCAGCATGGCCTTGCACACGTCGGTCCAGCGTCCCACCAGGCTGATGGCCGCGTCGTCAAAGCACAGCCACAGGCTGAGCTCCTCGGACAGCACGAAGGCGAGGTAGTGGTGCCCGAAGTAGCACACGACGGCGCGCAGCGTGTAGCACGAGGCGCCGGGCGGGTGGCGGGGCCAGCTGGCCAGGGCGGGGGGCGGGATGTGGAAGAGCGCGGGGACCTCCAGCTGGGGGCCCACGGCCATGAGGGTGGCGCGGATGGCGTCGACAGGCACCTGCAGGCGCAGCACGGGGCAGGCAGCAACGCACTGCATGTTTTGGACCTGGTCTGCAGTTGGCAGACTTGCGATGGAAAACAGGGAAAAAAGAAGAAAAATCCATGCCCAGTGGAAGTGCAGTGCCGCTGAGCATGGCCAGGCAGATTGGCTTGCCACCCAGCAGAGCTAATGGAGGTCGGGAGAGCACAGGCGTTGCGCACCTGTGGCGACTCCCAGACGATGTTGAGCGTGAACACCTTGGGCCGCCGCACCAGCGCGGCCGTGGGCTGTGGGCCCGCCACCGCCGCGTCAGCGCCAGGGGAACGGCTGTTGCTGCTGCTGCTGGCACCCGCGCCCACGGCGTCTGACGCCTCAGCGGCCAGGATCATCTGCTCCCAGGAGCAGTCGGGCTGGCCGTTGGGCAGGGTGGCGTCGGCAAGCGCTTGGCGCAGCCCTGCGCGACACATTACACACATACACACGAGCCATATGTGAGGCATCCATCAGCTTGGCATGGGTGAGGTGCGCGGCAGAGCAAGCTTGGGCAGAAGCAGCCCGCTGCATTCCTTCCTGTGCGGCAAGGAAAAGCAGAGGAGCCGGCGCTCACCTCGAGCCAGCACCAGGTGCACAAACTTGGTGAACTGCATCACGTCGCCAGGCTGCGCGACCGCCGCACCCTGCACCTGCACCGGCGCACCGCCCCCGCCCGACAGGCCTCCGCTGCCGCCGGCCACGCCACCGCCGCTCCCAGCGCCAGCCTGCTGCCCGCCCCGCTGCGCCTTGCCCTGACCGCCCCGCTGCCCCTGCTGCTGCCGCAGCCACCCTCCGCCGGCGCCTGCACCGCCGCCGCCACCGCTGCTTTCCTCCTCCTGCCCACCAGGGTTGGAGTCGGGCGTCTGCATGTCGATGCCAAAGAGCCGGTGCACGGTGGAGCCGGTGGGAGGCACGCGCCCCGCCAACGCCTGCCTCACCCGCACCGGCAGAGCAATGTCGTGCTGCTGCTGCTGCTGCGGTGGCTGCACCGCTCCAGTGTTGCTGCTGGCAGTCGCGGCGGCGGACGGGAGAGAGGCGGCCTCGGCGCGGTGCAGGCACTCGAGGATGTGGCCCCACACCTCGGCGGCGTCGTGCATGTCAGACATGTCGACACGCACGCCGCCAAACTTGTTGTCGCCGCCGAGAGCGGCGAGGGCGTTGCGCAGCTCGGCCGGCGAGACGGTGCGCCCGCCGCTGGGGCCGCCCGAGGGAGGGGCGGCCATGGCACGGAAGGTGCTGCACAGCGCCGCCAGCACCTGCGCCCACAGGCCAAGCACGCACACACTGGTGGATTTGTGAACACGGCACCGGCACATGGCTGGCTCGCTGACCCACTGCCGTCCCACTATACATTACCAGTCCAGTGTATGGCTGTCAGTCCCCAGTCCCCAGTCACAGCCCCAGCCCCAGCCCCAGCAGCCGCTCACCTGTGCCTCGGCGGCAGCCTGCGGCGACTGCGCCGCCCTCGCCGCACCCACTCCCGGCGGCATGGCCAGCAGCGCCTCCCTGAACGGCTTCAGGTGCCACAGGCTCTGGATGATGACGTTGAGGAAGCAGTTGTACTCGCCCTCGCCGTTCCGCAGGCCCCGCACCAGCTGCAGCGACCGCGGCGCCTGTCCCGGCGCCTCGTACACCACCAAGCCAGAGTCCGTCACGCGCAGCTTTGCCGGCAGCGGCGTGGGCGGGGCGGCGGTGAAGTTGCCCACGGGAGGCGTGCCGGTCCAGCGGGGCTGCGGTGGCGTCTGCTGCCCACCTGGAGACATGGTGCCGCCCTGCTGCCCTGGCCCCAGGGAGGACTGAAGCATGCTCTTCCACGAGAGAGAGCTAGGCGCGGGAGGCTGGCTGGGGAGGGGTGTGGCGGGGGCCGTCGGCGGTTGCTGCGCCGCGCCGCTGCCGCTGCTGCTGGCGGGCGCTGGTGGCTGCTGCTGCGGGCCGTTGCTGTAGGGCTGCGGGGGGCCTTGCACAGCCGCCGGGCCTTCCTGGGAGCGCCCTGGGCTGATGTGCTGTGGGTTGTCCTTGGCGGCGATGGACGACCACGTTTTGGCGGCGGGGGTGGCCGCGGCGGCGTTGGCAGCAGCAGCAGCGTCCGGTGGCGCTGCTGCTTCGCTGCTTGGCTGCTGCTCAGTGGGTGGAGGTGCAGGCGGTTGTTGCTGTGTGGTGGCGGCGGCGGGGGCGGCCTCGGTGGGTGCGGACGGCGGTGCGGCGGCGGCGGTTGCGACAGCAGCAGTGGAGGTGGTTGCGGTTTGAGGCTGGCTGCTGGCGGTGCTGCTGGCCGCGCTACTGCTCCCGCTGGTCACGGTGCTGTGCGTGGAGGAGCTAGTGGACGTGGCGTCCGTCGCGGCTTGCTGCAGGCGCGTATGCAACGGCCCATCAGGGCTCAATGGCTGGCTGTGGCGCTCGGGCAGCCCAGGCTTGCCGCTCCCGCCTTGCTGCTGCTGCTGTGCTGCCGCCGCCTGCGGGTGCTGCTGCTGTTGCTGCTGCTGTTGTTGTTGCTGCTGCTGAGGCATGCCAGGCGGCAAAGGGCCCCCCGCGTGCTGGTGCATCGGCATAGGCTGCACCATGCCCGGATGCATCCCTGGATGGAGGGCCCCTGGGTGCATGTGATGCCCCGCCATCATCATGGGGTGTGGGAGGGCGCCGGGGTGGTGCATGCCCATGTGCTGGTGCTGCTGCGGCGGTGGCGGGCCACCCATGGGCATCTGGTGCTGCTGCGGGCCCGGCGGCGGCGGCGGCATCCCCATCATGTGCTGCGGCATACCGCCGTGGTGCGGGTGCACCATTGGCGCCATTCCGTGCGGCGCCAGCATGGCGCCGGGCGGCGGCAATCCGTTGGGAAGCATCATGAAGGGCTGCGGTGGCTGCTGCTGCTGCTGCCCAGGGCCCCCGCCTTGCTGCTGCTGTTGCTGCTGCTGTGGCGGCCCCATGGGTGGAGCGCCGCCAGGCCCGCCCATCTGCAGGTGCTGAGGGAGGGGAGGCTGCTGGCCGGACGAGAGCGGCTTGCCAGTACCAGGGATGTTGGAGCCGGAGCCGGTGCTGCGGCGGCCGTTGTTACCGCCACCAGGACCGTTGGCCAGGTTGCCACTGCTGCCGCCGCTGAGCTGCTGCTGGATGCCGGGGCCTTGTGGGGACCCGCCAGGCACCATCCCGCGCTGCTGTTGGTGCTGCTGGTGCTGCTGCGGGTGCTGCTGCTGGAGCATGGGAGGAGGTGGGGGTGGTGCGCCAGGGTGGAAGGGCGCGGCGGCGGCGGCGGCGGGGCCCATGTAGGCGCCTTGGGGTGGCGGCCCGGCGTTCTGCATGGGCATCTGCATGCCCATCTGTTGGTGCAGCAAGTGGGGGTGCGGGTGGTGGGGGTGCAGGGGGTAGCCGAGGGGTGGCGGGGGAGGGAAGGGGCCGCCGTTGGCAAGCATGGCGGGGGGCGTGGTGGGGCTGTTGAGCGCCATGGGGCCCTGATGGTGAGGGTGCATGGGCTGCTGCTGCTGCTGGTGTTGTGGCTGCGGGTGTTGGTGGTGGTGGTGGCCCTGCACTTGCGGAACGGGCACCACCACCACGGGCGGCAGAGCCACAGCCTGGGGCTTGGGCATGGAGGGCACAAAGGGCTTGGCGGCGGCGTTGAGCATGCGGTCCGAGCTGGTGCTGGGAGGTGTGGACACCGCTGGCGGGCTGGCGGTGGTGGCAGCGGGAGGGGCGTCGGCCTTGGTGGCTGCGGCGCCGGTGCTTGCGGCGGGGGCAGCCGCGGGGACGGAGGCAGCAGTAGATGCGGGGCTGCCGTCTGCACTGCCCTTTGGAGCAGCGGCCGGCGCCTGGGCTGGGGCACCGCCCTGTGCGGGTGGTGGTGCCTCTTGCTGCTGCTGCGGCTGCGTTTGCGGCGGCATGCCGTGCAGCAGCTGCGCACCTGGCCCGTTCTGCAGCATGTGCTGCGGCGGCGCCATGGTTGCCATAGAGCCTGTTGGGTAGTAGATCATAGGCCCAGACGGCCCTGGCAGGGTCACGCCGCCTGACCCGGGGACATGGAAGGCCTGTGGGGGTGGCACGAACGGCGGCGCCATCTGCATGATCATGGCGTGGCGTGGCGGCTGTGCGTTGTTGCCGTGCTGTTGCTGCTGCTGCTGCTGCTGCTGATGGTGCTGGTGTTGCTGTTGGTGGGCGGGGTGGGGCGGGGGAGTCACCAGGGTGGGTGCTGGTCCGGCGGGCAGGGGCTGTGGCATGGGGCCGTTGGGTGCTGCCCGCTGCTGCTGTTGCTGCTGCTGGTGCGCTTCGTGCGGGGCGAGCGTGCCGTTGGGCAGGCCTGCGTGCGGCTGAGCCTGCTGTGTGGGTTGAGAGAGGGTGTGTGGCGGCATGGGCAGCACTGGCACCGCGCCAAAGTAAATGGCAGGCGCAGCCGTGGGTGCGGCAGTCGGCGGTAGAGGGGCTGCTGGTGGCTGCGGCGCCTGCGGCTGCACAGCGGGCAACGCTTGCGCCGTTGGCGCGTCGGTGCCAGCCTGCATTGGCGTGGCGGCGCGAGGCGGCAGCTGCGGCGGCGGCGGCAGCGGCGGCGTGTGCTGCTGCAGGGCCGAGATGCTCACTGGCTCCTGCTGCACAGTTGGGATGCGGTTGGCGTCCTTTGCCGATGTCTGATCGCTGGTCTTGGCGCTGTCCCGCTCGAAGGGCGGCGGCTGCAGCTGCGGCGCCCGTGCCTTTGCCGCCGCTGCCGCCTGGTCCACGTCCTTCCCATCCAACACCACCGCGCCCGCTGTCGCACCACCCTGCACCGCCGGGCTGGGCTGCCGCTTCCCACCCTGCAGCTGCTGCTGCGAGCCAGCCGCCGGCAGCACACCCTGCTGCCCTCCCGTCCCACTCCTCCTGCGGTACGAGGTGTCGTTCGTATCACCTCCACCTCCACCGCCGCCGCCACCGCCGCGATTGCCACGGTACTGCGGCTGCTGCAGCGCCTGTTGCTGCTGTTGCTGCTGCTGCTGCTGCAGCGCCGCCTCCACCGCCGCCACATCCTCGTTGGTGAGCTCGGCGAGTGCTGCAACCTGCTGCACGCGCTCCTCCTCCATGCGCATGCGCTGCCGCCAGTAGCCATTCTCATCGCTCAGCAGCTCGCGCCGGCGCTGCTCCATGTACTCCTCCTCGGCGCGGCGCAGCGCTTCCAATGCCTCCTGACGCTTGCGCCTGCACACGTGCGCCCCGTCACCCACCACACGCAAGCACACGCCCGTTGGCAGCGCACTCGTGCCCATGAACAGGTCAAGTGTCATTCTGAAGTGCAAGGGCAGATGTCTGGCAGAGCCGTCTCAGCAGACGCAAAGGGGACTGAGTGCGGTGCCCGCCCATGCGCGCACCTTTCCTCCTCCTCCTGCTTGGCGCGCGCCTGCTCCTGCTCCAGCTTGCGCTGCCGCTCCACCGCCTCCTTGGCCTCCTTGACCTCGCGCTCCTTCTCCTTTTCGGACTTGACCTTGTCCTTCTTGGCGGCCTTGGCGGTGCGCTTGCGCTCGCGCTCGGCAGCCTCGCGCTGAGCCTGCTCCGCCTGCGCACCACGCACATAGCCAGCAGCAACGCACTCACTCACGTCGTGTGCACCAGCAAGCTCCGTCAGCAGTGGCACGTGGTGGGCGGGCGGGTGTGAAGGTCCCTGGCGCGTCAGTATCAAAGTTTTTGGTTTGGTTTTGAGTTTGTTAGGCCTCCAGCACCCCGCGGGTGTCAGGCTCAAAGGAGATATGCTCATCAGCCGCGCCAGTGGTGTGGCTGGCACCCGCCTACATCCTGTGTAGACGCTTACGTTGTGGTTGGTAACGGTGCTAGCGTATACTGCCTCGCCTGACTGGCGCATCCCCGGGCAACTGCAAGCCTTTGGCCAAGCCCTCACCTCCATGCGGATGATCTCAGACTCCGCCAGCTTGGCGCGCTCGGCGGCGTACTGCCTTCCCGCCGCGTCGAGGCGCTCTTGCAGCACGGGCAGCACCAGCTGCACGCCCACCACGATGCCAGGGTCGTCGCACGCCACGTTGAGCAGCTGCATCTCGAGGTGCTGGATCACCACGCGGCCCTCCTCCATGCGGCGCTCAATGGCCTTGATCTCATTCTGCGCACATGCCAATGTGCCAGGGAAGCGAGGGCCAAGGCAAGCGTCAGCTACCACAGCCTCCCGCAGCCCTCAGTGACCAGCTAGAGAAGCACACTGTTGCTTGCTACTGCGAGGCTGTGGCTAAGCAAGGTCACGCATCAGACGGGAAGGTGGCATGACAGCAAGCGCACACATGGCAGCACAACAACTTGTGCGCGCACCTTGAGGCTGTCGAAGAACTGCTTGTCGTCCTGGTCGCCGTACAGCTGCTTGCGCACGTCCTTGTGCACGTGGCTGCGCAGCTTGACCAGCTGCATGTACCGGTCAGGGCTCAGGTGGCCAGCCGCGCCGCCGTTCTCCCACGACGCTGACGACTCGGCCACCGCCTGGCCCGTGGACCTGCAGCCGCACACCACGCACACACGCCCGGTAGTTAGGCTCTGGCCCCGCCGAGGCGCCCAAACGATGCAAACATGCGCACACATGTCATGGTGGCTTGAGCTTTGCTGCACGACCTAGCCAGCCCAACACGTCCCAAGTGAAGCCTGCCCCAGCGGCACCCCAGCGTGGCGCACCTCTCGCCACCCTCCTCCACATCGCCCGCCTCCCCGCTGGCGGTGGCGGCGGCCGCAGCCGCCTCCTTCTGCGCCGCCCGGTGGTCGTTGAACTTGTCAATGAGGTTCTCCACCGTGCCCTTCCAGCCCTGCAGCTGCTTGATCTCCGTCTCCCTGGAAAGAGTTCACGACAAGCACCAAGCACAAAAACGACGCTCAGCGTATCAGTTGCAGGCGCTGCAGTTCGTCCCATGCCCTTGCTGGCTGTGCTGCGCAGCAGAATCTCTCCCAGCAGGCAAACATTGCCCTCACCTGCGGACCATCTCGTACTCGGCGCGCTGCTTGCGGTCGTAGATGCTCTGCAGCAGGGCGCCCTGCTCCCGGAACGCCGTCTGCACCTCGAGCTGCTCCTCAATGGCGGCGTCGGCAAGCTGGGCGCGGTGGCGCTCCATCTCCGCCTGCATCACACAAACACCACACCACCCACACACGCGTCAGCACAGCACACCAGCAGCGGGCAGGCATGCCAACCATCAAGCCTGCACCACCCTCCCAGTCCCAGGTAGCACACACTGCAAATATTGTGGGTTCCCATCCGGTTGCCCATGTGGTTGCCGTAACTGGCTCCACCGGATGTATAGCTCGACACACACGCGCACGCACGCACCTGTGACCTGTAGGTGCTGTCCAGGCCGCGGTGGTTGTGCTTGACCTCCTCCAGCTCCTTCTTGAGGCGCTCAAACTCGGGCTCGCCCTGCGCACCACGACAACACAACGCTCGCACCACCGTCAGCACACCAAGACGACAAGCTGGAGCTGCGGCAGGTCCCGTCATCACGTTGGCAAGGCAACTGGAGAACCAAGGCACCATGCCCAGCGCACCTGCTTGAGCTGCGCCTTCCAGGTGCGCAGCTGCCGCTCCTGCGTGATGTGCTCAAAGAGCGCGTAGTGCAGCTTGGCCTTGGTCAGCAGCGCCTCGCGCCGCAGCATGCTGACCAGCACGTGGTCGGGCAGGGAGTCCTCGGCAGGCATCTCCTCGGGCTGCGGGCACACACGTTGACGTGCCAACCAGGGTCAAAACACTGCTGCAGTGACGGTACAGTGAGCCCAGCGCAGGAGAGCAGGGTCTGCGCGGCAGGAGCAGACACTTTGCATGGCTGGAAATGTTGTTCGGTGGTGGCCTGGCGCTCACCTTGGCGTTCTTGGCGATGGGGCGGATGTCGTACTGCTTGGCCAGCTCAGCTGCCTCGAGTCGGCTCTTGAGCATCTCCTGCAGCAGCGACCTCGCCTGCTGCAGCCGCGTGTCCCACACATGCTGCTCCTCCAGCGCGCGCAGCAGGGCCATGTGCCCGTCCATGGCGGTGGGCACGTGGCTGCCCAGCGGCCGCTTGGCGCCGTCGCGCGCCTTTTCGGCCGTGCTGACGATGGAGCCGTACACCCACTCGAGCACCAGCCCGTTGGAGTGCGGGTCCTCGCTTGTCTTGGCCTGCGGTGACACGCACACACGTACAGCCGGCAAAGGTGAGCTGGTGCATCCTGCTACACATGACATGCGGATGTTGGTCCGCAAGGCGCGCGCGTGCGCATATCAACAGCCCATCCACAAGGCGCGCCTCACACCTTGCGTGGGTGCCCGTCCTCGCCCAGCAGGCGCTCCTGCAGGTGCTGCAGCCACTTGCTGTTGACCGTCAGGTCCTCGCCGCTCTCGGTCAGCGCCCACAGGTCCACGTCGCCCATCACCTCCTCGTCCTCATTCTGCACGCACATGCAACGCCACCGCGCCACAGTGAGAGACACGTCACAACCTGTCTGCCAACACTGCCAGCATCCCAACCCAACCCACAGCAGCAGAAGTGCTGCCCAGCGCTGCAGCACCCTGTGCGCACCTCCTCCTCCTCCTTGGGCTCTGCCTTGAGCCGCGTGCTGAGCGCGTCCACCTTCTCCGTGAGCCACTCCACGATGGACAGGGCGTCGTCGGGCATGAGCTTCTCAAAGTCCTCGTACGCCAGGTCCAGCTGCAGGTGGACAAGGGCACAACGGAAGCTCACGCCACATGTGCTACACCCACCCGCCACCCTGCTGCTGAGCTGCTGTTTCAGTCCCCACCCTGCTCATCCCTGGTGGCTGCAGTGTCCCAGATCAAGCGTCGTGCTGCTAGCTAGCTGCAGGCGGCGCACCTTGGTGGTGTCTCGGGCGTCCTCCGGCAGCACTTCGAGGATGAAGGACTGGATGGGCACCAGCAGCATCTGGTACAGCACCTCGTGCTCCTGCTCCAGCGCCTCGAGCATCACGTTGATGAGCTCCACCTGCGTGTCCCGCTGAGCCATGGTGGCGTCCGACGCGTGGTGCCGCCGGCGCCGGTAGATGCACACCGGCTGCTGCTGCTGAGGGTCGCCGCTGGCAGCGGTGCCGTTGGCGGCAGGCTGCTCGCTGCCGGCACCTGCCCCATCCGCAGCGCCGCCCTGCTGCTGTTGCTGCTGCTTGTTGCCGCCCTCGCCCTGCTCTGCTGTCGCCTTGTTGCTGCTGTTGGTGTTGCTGCCCTTGCTGTTGCCGTCGGCCTGCTGCCCGTCCTTGCCGCCCTGCTGCTGCTGCTGCTGCTTTTCCTGTTGCTGCTTTTCCTGCTGCTGCTGCTTGTGGTGCCGGTCCTTGCTGTACTTGGAGTTCATCTCCTCAAAGTGCCGCTGGTTCTGCAGCTGCACGCGGTTGAGCAGCTCCACCCTGCGCGTGACGAACACAAGGCACGCACCCACTGCTCAGTCAGCCGCTCGCCGCCACCACCACCAGGCACCCACCCGCCGCACCCGCTCTGCACCCTTTGCAGTGCAAGTTGCTGCTGCCTCACATGCGCTTGCGGAAGGCCTCCTCAGCGGGGCGCTCAGGTAGCTTGGGGTCGTCCCTGGGCAGGTACTTGCGCAGCTCCTCGGGGATGTGGTTCTCCGTGTAGAACTGCCTGAAAGTCTCGCCGTCGGTGAAGTCCTTGGTCTCCGCCGGCCAGCTCCAGAGCTTCCACGTGGTGCCCCGCTCACGCAGGCGCCGCACGCCCTCCTCCAGCACCTCGTCCAGCGTCGGCTCCAGGCCCATGGCGAGCATGTCCAGCTGCTCGCTGTCCACGTCGGCCGCTGCGAGCGCGCGTGTTGATGGAGAAACGGATGGATCACGCGCGGGCGGCGGCATGGCCGCCCCTCCCCACCCCGCCGACGGCCCCGCCTGCACCTGCACCTGCATCCCCACCCGCCCTGTGCTGCTGCTCTGCATTGCTCACCGGCTTGCTGCTTGTTGACCTCGTTGAGCACCTTTGCGCGCTCGCGCAGCGTCTGCAGCTCCACCGTGAGCATGCCGGCGCGCTTCTGCGAGTCCAGCGACTCCCACAGTGGCCGCACCGCCTCCACGCGCTCCTGCGGGGGGAGCTGGGGCTCCTTGCTCGCGTCGCCCTGCGCACAACGCGACCCACACAGAGCACGACGCTCGCTGCAGCGGAGGGAGGCGCGATGCAACGTGGAGCTGCTGTTGCCTGCTCGCTGTGTGTGCTCCTGCTCCTGGGGGCAGCGGCACGCACGCACCACCTGCGGGGCACCACAACTCGTGCTGCGTGCACCACACTGGTGCACTCGTTCTCGCCATCGTGCTGCTGATGCCGCGCGTGTGCCGTGGATGCACCACGCGAGCCCCGCACACTGGTGGTGCTGGTGGTGGCGCACCTTGCTCGGCTGCTTTGCCGAGGAGGACTTGCCGCCCTTGGCGCCCTTGCCGCCCTTGCTCTTCTTGTTGGCCATCCTGCCGCTCCCGTCGACGCGTGCTCCGCTGCTCTCCGCTGCTCAAGGGCTCGACCTCGCCCTCAAGACGATCTCCTGCTCTGCACGCTCCTCTGCAGTGCTGAGACGCGCCCTTCACCAGGCGCAGCCTTGGCGGCAGCCCATTCCTGGCGACGGCCGCTACGCCTCGCTGTGTGCTCTGCGGATGGCTTCCTGCGAGCCACAGGGCCACGCAAGGAACAACTTGTGCCCACGAACGAGCCGCACAGAGAGCCAGCAGCCGATCATCTGACATTGCCGCCTCTACACAAGGCTCTGCTGGTGCTGCGATGGGCCCCTGTGGACGCTGCTCGCTGAGCCGCTCCCCGTCTGGACTCCTCTCGTGCGAGTGGCGGCCTGCAGCAGCAGCCCATCCCGATTGCCTCCATCCGCGCCGAGTGCTGCTCTGAACGCCACCCTCCCTCTCGCTGACTGCTCCATCGCGGGGCTGCGCTCGCTGCGAGCCATCCCGCACGCCCGTCCGCCGCCCACACCGCTCCTCCGCGCTGCGCCGCTGGGAAGCGCCTTAGCGTGCTCACCTGCGAAAGGTGTGGGATGGAGGGAGTTCGCGATGAGGACACTACTCACGCCTGGTCCCCTCTGCGTTCTACACGAAGGTAAAGCTCCCTCCCATGCCGCCGGAAAAGCAAGCAGGAGCAGCCACGGGCGCAGTCACCACGACACGACTCCCACGCTGCCCCCTTCGCATGCTACTGGTGGAAGGCCTTCCCGTGTGGCGCGGCCGCCTGCACACCCAGGGTTGCGTGCCCCAGTCCGCGGGCGCAAAGCAGGCTGCGCCAGTAAGCTAGCACCAGTAAGCTGGTGCTTGTCAAGTAACGCACGGGGCGGAGTGGGCAAGTAGATCTGCGGATCCGCTGCGCACTGGTGGCAAGATGCTGCGCCCGCAGCGCCCACCTCACACGAGACGGCGCCTCCCACGCGCCAGTGTGGATCTGCTCCATCGCCGCCAAGGGGCTGAGAGTGCTCTTGCCCTGTCAAGCTCCCGCCGCACGTTAGCATACCCGTTGCACGTCATGATGATAGCGCACAGCAAACCGCACGCAGAGCGCAGAGCGGGGTGGGCACGGGGAAGGACAAGCCAGCACATCATCATGGCTTCCTGCCTGAATTCCTACCACCCCACGTCATCCCTGCGGGTGGGTCCCAGAGGTGGTCCGTCACGAACTGCGCGAGGGTGAGGACGACCCGTCAGAAGCGGACGAGGATCCTGACGACGATGATGAGGACGAAGAGGACGAGCCTGACTTCTTGCCGTTGTCAGCCTTCCGCGCGCCACCCTGCTGCTGCTGCTGCCTGCCGCCCTTCCCGCCCTCGTCACTCTCGTCGCCGCCGCCGGCCCTCCTCTTCCGAGGCGGGGACGGTGAGGGTGGCGACCTCGCCCCGGCCCTGCCGCCGCCTCTCTGCTGGTCCTGGCGACGATCGTCTCTGCCGCCGTCCCTCGCACCGGCCGCCCTGCTGCCGCCCTGGTTCTCGCGCTCGGACTCCCGCCCCTCCCGCCGAGGGGAAGCGCCACGCCGGCGGTAGCTGTCTTCGCGCCGCTCTCGCCGCGGCGACTGCGACCGAGACCGGGGCCTCCACCGGTCATCGTCCTGCTCCTCGCTCCTCGCGCGCTCGCCGTCCTCCCGGCGCCCTCCGCCCCCAACACGGCCCGCCTTGGGCGGCGGCGGAGACGCCTGCCCTCCCTCCTCGCGACGCCGTGCCCCCCCCCTCTCGCCTTCGCCACGGCCTGCTGGCGCCGCCTCCCTGCCCCGCTTGCGGCTGTCGGCGGCCTCTGCCCGCCCCTCCCCATCACCACCACGCCGCTCCTTGGGAGCCTTGTCGCTGCCCTTGCCCCGGTCCTTCTCCTGCTGCTTGCCGTTGCTGTCTCCCTTGCGGCCACCCTTGCCATTGGACTCACTCTGTCGGCGGCCGCGAGGCTGCTCACCCTCTTCGTCACTTGAACCCGAGGAGGCGTCTGACGACGAGCCGCTGCTGGTGCCGCTGTCGCTGCCACTGCTGCCGGACGAGGACGACGACCCAGAGGAGGAGGAAGAGGTCGTGTCGCTGCCGCTGCTGCTGCTGCTTGAGGTGCCACTGCTGCTGCTGCTGCTGCTGTCGTTGCTGTCGCTGTCACTGTCACTGTCACTGTCACTGCCAGAGGAGGAGGAGGAGGACGAGGGGGACGCACGCCGCCGGCTCTTCTTCTTCTTGCCCTTTTCTGGCTCTGGGGCTTTCTGTTGCTGCTGCGCCGCTGCTGCACCCGGCCGCTCCTTGGCGGACAGCAGCTCCGCAGGGATCTCTGACGCGTCAAGGAAGCGCTGCCGCACCTGCGCATATGCGCGTTGTTGTTGTTGTTGTTGCATGCCTTCAGCCGTGTGGCGTGTCGCGGCCGCGCCGTCAGCAGCAGGTCAGGGGCCCGTGATCCTGTGCTTGACCCATGTGCCCATGCATAGCTGGCCAGTCGTTGCAAGCGCGGCACCCGCTGGAATGGGAGCTCCGCTGCCGGAAAGACCCCAGGCCCGCACCGCACCTTGGGGTTCTTGAGCTGCTGCGTGCGTGACGGCCGTGACTGGTAGGCCGCCTCGTTCTTGCACTCGTATGTGTAGTGGCCCAGCTGCACACGAAAGCCGTGGTGTGTGCATGCGTGCGTGCATGCGCGGAGCCGACGACGCGGACGCGCCAAGCCCTCCAGGTCCCCAGCAGACTGTCCCACGGACACGGCCCCATGCATGCGCTGCGCACCTGAAGGCAGCGCTGGCACCGGACGTTCTGCCGCTCCTGGTTGCCCCTGTTGGGCAAGGCCTGCGACCAGCGAGTCCGGCAGCACAGCGTCGCGCGACGGCACGGCAGAGATCAGGCAGCTGACAGTTCAGTCGCTGCGTGCGCTCGCCTTGGCCATTCGACCGGCCATGTTCGACGACCCCGTCCCGAGCAGCCCCATCTTTGCGCTGGCGGCTCCTGCTCAGGCTGCACTGCTTGGTTCTGTGCTGTGCTGCAGCGCTCAGATCATCACGAAGCTGCTCCTGCGGTGTGGGCGCTGAGGTGCACGCAGCCATGCGCCCTCACGCAACGGCGCAGCACGCCTCGTGGAGATCCCAGGTGAGGCTGGGTTGGCAGCACAGCCATGCTGGCCTTGCGGCGGGCACTTCTCATCATTCTCTTCATGAATGCGCCAACGGGGGTCGAGACAGATTACAATCGTGCCCAGCGCAGAAGCAGGAAAGCAGGGCAACGTCGCCGCCGCACATGCATGCAAGCCCAAGCACGCTGAACAGCTGCAAGACGCGGCACCGGACGCCGACCCGCAACCCATATTGGCCCGCCTGGCCCTCTACGCCTTATAGCCACGGCTCTTTCGGCGACCGCGTGCCTTCTCGAACTTGCGGCCCTTGGAGCGCACGTAGGGCTTGGCATCCGAGTGGGGCACACCTGCAGGTAAGCATGTGTGTGTGTGAGAGGGGGGTGAGCGGGCGGGAATGCAGGCGGGCCGCCAAGTGCTTGCAGCATGCCATTCTGGGTGCCGTGCCCAGGCCCGCATGCTGCACCTTGCTCCCACAGTGGCTGCCACTGCAGTGACCCCTGGCACACAGCTGCCTGGCACCCAGCCGCCAGGCCCAGCCAGCCGCGGCACCACCACTAGACGCACCTGGCGCGCCAAAGTGCTTGACGGCCTCGCGTTGGCTCTTGGGGCCGCGCAGCAGGACGCAGTCCTTGCCCGTGGGCCGCTCCAGGGCCAGCTGGTCAAAGGTGAGCGCCTCGCCGCCCGCCTGCGCAGAGCAGGAGCGACGGTGCCATATGCCATGCAGATGCGTCAACGCCCACCCGCTGCGCAGCTGCCACTGCATGCTAGCTGCCAGCACTGTGGAGAGCATCCTGTCGTTGCCCCACCACGCGTATCCTGCCATCTCATTCGTGTCCGCTGTGTTGCGTGCCAGAGTCCATCCCGCCGCCAACCTCCAGCAGAGCTGCTGCTGCAGAGGACCAACAGAGGAGACGCCTGCACCGCTGCTCCTCTCCTCTGCGCTGCAGCATGCACCTGTCCAGCTGCCGGCACCAGGTCGCGATGCCCAGCCCAGCCCGTCCAGACCGCTGCCCCACGAGCGGCGCCACGCCCCCCCACCCCACCGCCATGTGCTCCTCCTGCTGCTGCTGCTCCACCTGCTGCTGCTCCTCCTCCTTGCTGCTGGCTGCTCCAGCTCCTCCAGCTGCCCCTCGAGCACCTGCCCCGATCGCCAGCACCACACGCGCACCTTGACGATGCGGGCCCGGGCAGTCTCGGTGAAGCGCAGCGCCACGACGCGCAGCTTTGGCACGTCGAAAAGGCGCACGTCGTCCGTGACCGTCGCCACCACGACGCCAATCTTGTCCTCCTGCAGCACCCACGGCGCACACACCCGCACGACGAAGGTGTTGTGCACGTCCTGCTCTCCCGCTGCTTGCTGCTTCGCGTGGTACCCCTGGTACTGCGCCCCGCTCGCTGCTGGCCCGCCGAGGCCCCAGCGTCGGCTGCGCACCTTGCCAGTCATGAACTTGGCAAGCTTTGAGAGGGACAGCGGTGCCCGGTTGGTCTTGGACTGAAAGAGGCGCTTGAGGATCACCTTGTTGAACTTGCTCTCCGTGCGGCGCACGAGGAACTGGTAGAGCTGCGCGGGACATGGCAGCGACGGATGCGTGCACCATGCGATCACCGAGTGGCTGCGGAGGCCTCCTATTTGTGGCCTCGCAGTACTTGGCCTCCCCGCACTCCCACGCACCTTGACCAGCAGCTTGATGTAGACATTTTCGCTCTTGGGTGCCGTGCGGTGCACCTTCTTGTTGCGCCCACCGGCGATGAGGTCGACGCCCTGTGCGCACACGGACTCGGCGCACCCAGCGTGAGCAGCGTCTTCCCCAAAGCGAGCAGCCACCACTAGCAGACCCAGACGCTCACCATGGCGTATGGTTCGCGGGAAAGGGCGAGCCGGTGCGCGCGCGCCGCACCAACTCGACAAAGACCTACAAATCTCTCCCCACTCGCCGGCCGTGCAGCTTCATCCGTGCGCGTGGAGCCCCAGCAGCCTTGCAGCATGCATTCCGCGTAGCATAGAGCACGCAACGTGCCAATGGGGCTGAGGGGGCACACCTCATCATCGCGGACCACGCCCACGCGCAACACCACGGGGCAGTGCGGCAGGTCAAGAGTGCCGGCACACCGCCCGTGTCGGTCATGGACAAGGTCAAGGGGGCGGCGCCAAGCCAAGGGGGCGCACATCATACACGTACGCAACGCGCTGTAGCCGGCTAGCGGAACGAGCGAAGGACACGGAATCGCCTGCTGCAGCTCCCCACACAGCAAATGTCCTGCGCATCACTGTGCGGCGCCTGCCGCCGGGCCCGGCTGCCATGTCATGCCTTCCCCGCCTGCCGCCACAGCCTGCTGCTGTGCCCCTGGTGCGCCCAGCGCTGCGGGAACTCCAGGCGGCTGCAGCCCGAGCTCTGATGCGTCCGCCGGCGCTACCTGCTGCTCCTGCACCTGGTCCGCTGGCTGATCCAGCAGCTGAGGTAGGCTGACTGCCATGGCTTGAGGTTGGAGCAACGCGTCGCCACCCGCCCCTGCAGATCGAGGTGAGCAGGCACAGTTCGCACCAGAGTCGTGATGGTGGGGCCTGAGACACGAGCCCAATCACGTGTACAGCGCCCGCGCCCTGCTTGCTCCCTCTTACTCACCCTCTACTGACGCGTCAGGCCGCTGTGTCGTGTCGTCGTCGTCGCTGGTGGCCAGCAGCACCTCGTCGTCCTCCATCCCGCCCGGTTGCCGGCTGGGAAGGCCCTCGTGCGTGCCGAGCCCTGCACACACGGCAGCGCCACAGCAAGGGCAGCGGCTCTCCACGTTCAGTCCCAATTCCTTGTCCCAACTTGTTCTACACACCCTGCCTGCTTAGCACGCTCCCCATACACACACAACATGGAACGCGCCGCACGCACCTTGCACCAAGGGTCCTGCTTTGCCGTCCTCCTCCCCCCCGTACCCGCCGCCGCCATGCGCCCCCGCCTCGTGCCCCACGTGCAGCTCCTGCCACGCCCCCACGTTGGCGCCCTCCTCGTGCAGCTCCATGTTGCCCATGGCGTCCGTCACGGCCTGGTGCTGCTGCGGCATGGCGCCCCCCGGCCCGCCCCCGCCGCCGCCCCCCAGCCCGCCCAGGTGGTGGTGCGTGTTGTAGCCGCTGGCCTTGAGCAGCTCCTGGTCCTCGTTGTCGTCGTCCTCGTTGTCGTCGTCGTTGTCGTCCTCGCCCTCGTTCTCGTCAATGTGGTAGCGGTGGTAGAGCACCGGCTGCATGCCAACCATGTGCTCAAGCTCCATCTCCGCCTGCACAGCGCAAGCACAAGGACAGGGCCCAACAGCTCGCGACGCTGCCGCAAGGTGTGTGCCTGCATCGCCCCTCTTCTGCCCCCATGCCGTGCTGCGCACCCAACCAACACAAGCACCACCACAGCGCGCCACGCTCATCCCCGCTCACACCATCAAACGCACCCTGCTCACGGCAGGCCTACACACACAGCACCTGGCCCCACCACATGCCACCGTGCCACCCGCCCAGCCAGCAGCGACCATGCTCCCTCCGCCAAGCCTGCCTCCTCACCTGGAACTCGTCCCCGTCGCTGTCCAGGCCCGCCAGCTCCATGGCCGTGGGCCGCCCGCACTGCCACCGCGACGTGTTCTCCAGCTCCTGCCGCGGCTGAAGCACCTCGTGCAGGTACGCGCCCCACGCAGGACTGCTCTTGAGGTAGCTGTTGACTGACGCCGACGACTCACCCACGCCCAACCCTGCTGGGCCCTCCGCCCCGCCCCCTGTCCCTCCTTCCAAGGGATTCAACGCCGCGGCCCCTCCCTCGCCGCTGCTGGCTGGCTCCTGCGCCCCCCCAATCCCCACCTCCGCGCCGCTGCTGCCTGCCTCTGGCTGCTCGCCTGCCGCCGCCTCGCCCTCGGCAGCCGCTGAGGTGGTGGTGGCGCCCGCCCCGCCCCCTAGCCCTCCCGCTGCTGCTGAGGTGGTGGGCGCGTCGGCGTCGCTGCCTTGTGAGGTGAAGCTCTCGAGCGTGCTGGCTATCTGCGTGATGTGCCCCATGTAGCCGGCGCGGATGAGCGGCTTGCTGGCGGCCAGCTCCTCCTGGCCCGGGATGGGCGTGGGCTTGATGTCTGTGGGCAGGTTGACGAGCCACTCAATCAGGCTGCACTGCTCGAATATGTGCTGCAGCATGGCGCCTGAGGACTTCGTGAGGATGGCCACCAGCATGGCCACCACGCAGTGGTGCAGCAGGTTGTTGAACGGGTAGGCGCCAAAGAGCCGCAGGCAGGCGCTGACGGCGCCCGTCTGCATCACTGCCTGCTCCACCGCTGGGCTGCCGCTGCGCAGCAGCACCGTCAGCAGCTCCACCGCCTTGAGCCGCGCCCGCCCCAGGGGAGGCGTCAGCATGCCGTAGGGCGTCTCCAGCGCTGGCGGGAGCAGAGAGGAGGGTGAGGGTAGGATGATGGTCGCTGCTGTCGCTGGTGCTGCTGGGTTGCTGCTGTCGGGCCCTGCAGCTGCTGCTGCGTCCTGCCCGCTGACGGTGGCGGCGCCGCCCGCTGCGATGCGGAGCAGGTCCACCAGGGGCGGCACATACTGCACGATGGCGTCCACTGCAGTCAGCTTGGCCTTGTAGGCTGCTTCCTGCATGGGCGCGTCCTCCAGCGCCTGCGCGCTGCGCCGCGGCTCCATGAGCGCGATGCAGACGTCCAGCGCCGGCACCAGCACCTGCTGCCCCTGCGCCATGCCGTGCGTGAAGAGCGCCGCCACGCTCTCCGGCCTGGTGAGCGTGCTGGCCAGAGGCGAGGGCTGCGTGTGCGCGATGGCGCCCAAGATGTCTGCCGCATTGGCCTGCGCGTCCGGCGAGCTGCCTTGCGCCAGCTTGCCCAGCAGCAGCTCGACGAGCGGCGTCTCTGCGAGCCACGGCGCGTACTGCGCCAGGAAGAGCACGCTCGACTGCTCGTCGGCTCCCACCAGCCGCTTGAGGATTTCGGCGATGGAGGTCGTGTCGACGTGCTGCACGAGCCGCTCCAGCAGCTGCGGGTTCTCCTGCAGGTACTGCACCACCTCGTTGGTCTTGCGCAGCAGCAGGTGCCCCACCACGCGCCCAAAGTAGCCTGCCGTCTTGCTGGCGAGCGGTGCGGGCGCGTCGAGCAGGCTGAAGAGCAGCCGCATCAGCTCCGCGTCCTCCAGCAGCGTGTTGAACACCGCCTCCACCTCGCAGCAAAACACCTCGCACGCCGTGAAGGGGAACCTGCGCACAGGGCGGGGGGCACGCACAAGGCGACGCGTGCGACTCCTTACCAGGGCTCCCTCCTCCACGCGATGATGCAGGCACGCCACAAGCCATCACGAGAAGCTCGCGGCCATTGCCTCTGCTGCTGCTGCTGCGCCGCTGCTGCTGCTGCTGAACCTGCTGGTCGCCTCACTTGTAAGCGCGCTTGGGGTCGTCCGCATCCAGTGGCGGGTCCACCAGGTACCTGCAACGCGCGCAGATGGGCCATCGGCACGCGCGTCAGGCCCCCCTGGCCCCTCCCTGCTGGGGCTGCTGCTTGGTGCCCGTGCACTTGCGAAGACTGTGGGGCACGTACCTGACCAGCTGCTCCACCGTGCTCCGCTCCCGAAGGCTGCACGGCGGCAAGGCACGGCAGGCAGCGCAGTGCGGCATCGCAAGGGGGTGCACGGCTCGCGCACGGGGCCGAACGCAGGCCGAGATCTGCTTCCGCGCAAGTGCATCGCGCTCACAAGGCCACGAGCCGGCCGTTGAGCGACTTGCATTCCTGCAGGATGTCGTCCTCGTCCAGCAGCTCCTCCAGCACAAACTCGTCCTTGTCCAAGATGGACTCTATAGGAGAGGGCTGCGAGTAGCCCGCGACCTTCCAAAACATCCTTACGCTGCTGCTGGCTCGCCTCCCCGGGTGCCGCTCGCCTGCCGGGGAGTCTTCGATGGCGCGTTGTGCGGGGCCTTCGAGTGGCACACCGAAAGGGCTTGCGTTCGCCAAAAAGTGGAAGAGGACGACAGGAGGAGAACAGAGGAGGAGAACCATCGGCATGCTGCAGCAGGCGCGGCAGCCTGATGGACCAGCTGGCGATCCTGGGCGGATCCCGACGCTGCTGGACGCGTGCCTGCGTGCTGCGGCCTCCAGCGCCACGTGGACGAAGCAGCGCCGCAGCCTGCAGGTGTGGGGAGGACTAGTCAGGGGAAGCCTGACTAGTTCCCTGACGTTCCCATCACAGGATTCGCACGACTGGCGCTCGACCACCTGCGATCCGCAGAGGCTGCCCGAGGAGGCGGCCAACCAGCTGCTCCGCATGGTGCTCTCCAGCGGCCTGCTGGACCGCCCGCACCTGCTCTCCCTCTTCCAGCACACGGCCACACGCCTGCACATCACGCCGCACCTCGCCCCGCACGCCGCCGCCGCCGTGGACAACACATGGATGGCCTACGTGCGCGAGCTAGCGCACCTCACGTCCCTCAGCCTGGAGGCCTGCCCCCGGCTGCGGGACGCGCACCTGGGCGCAGGGCCCGGCGCCTGGGGCAGCGCCAGCACCCTGACGGACCTTAGCCTGGCCGGGTGCACCGGCCTCACCGGAGCCTGCCTGGCAGACAGCCTGGCGCACCTGTCCGCACTGCGCTCCCTGGACCTCTCACGTGAGCCCCCAGTTAGTGTCTGAAGCTGCTAAGTCAGCTGGGGAGGGGCCAACTACTTGCCACCTGCCCAACTCAGCCAGGACGAATGTCACTGCTCAAACGAAAATTCAGGGTGCACGGGCCTGGCCGCACCGCTGCGCCTGCACCAGCTCTCCTGCCGCCACGTGACGCGCCTCTGTGTGGCTGACGTGGCGGCCTTTGACGACGAGGCGGCAGGACTGCTGCCCGACGCGCTGCCCGCGCTCAGAGACCTGGGGGCGGCTGGCACGGGGCTGGGGCTGGCAGGCGTGCAGATGCTAGGGTTCTGCGGGGCGCTGGTGCGCCTGGATGTGAGCTGGACGGCGGTGGACATGCTGCCGGCCCTGCCCTTGCTAGAGGTGCGCTCGGTGGCTCTAGTGGCTGGCGTGCTTGTGGGCAGGCAGACTTGGGGATAGAACGTGCCAGGGTGCAGCACGCACAGCAGGGCCCTGTGCGTGGCCTGCTTTCGGCAATGTGCAGGAGCTAACAGCGCAGCACAACCACCTGTCAGGCGTCTGGTGGCCCTCCGAACAGCCACCCCCAGCCCCTGCACCAGCACCCGCACCTGCCTCCCCGGCACCCTCCAACAGCAGCAACACCACCACGACCCCACCGCTGCGCCTCCGCCGCCTCAACCTGGCCAACTGCCACCTGGCGCACGCCGGAGCTGAGCAGCAGCTGCAGCACCTGCTGCACTGCGCCGCCGTGTGGGGCCCCTTGGAGCACCTGGACGCATCAGGCACCGCGCTCAGCGCTGACACCTTGGCGCCCGCCACCAGCGCACCTGCAGCCACAGCACGCACCCTCGCCGCAGCCGCCAGCGGCGCACAGCAGGCCTTGGCATGGCTGCGGGCGGGCGGCGGGGCTCTGCGGGGACTGTCTTTAGGCATGGGAGGGGGAGCTGATGCGTCCGAGGTGGCTGAGGAGGTGGTGGGGCCTTTGGCAGGGCAGTATGGCGGCCTGCAGCAGCGGCAGGGGCAGGGGCAGGGAAGACAGAGGCAGTGGTTGGGTGCGGGTGTGGCTGCGCACTGCGGGTGGGCGTGGGGGCTGGAGCGCTTGAGCCTCACAGGCGTGCTGGATCTCGGCAAGGCGTCGCCTGCCTTGGACTGGGTGCTGCCCCTCGCACGCCTGACGGTGAGCCTGAGGTTTGATGTCGGGTGCAAGGAGGTGCCCACCCGCCTCGTGGTGATGTTATGGCAAGCACCCACCTGTTTATCTGCTGGCAAACCTCCTCAAAGTCCTCAATGGCTGATTGTGTGTGACACGTTCGCCGTGCGCCGTTAACAGGCCCTGGAGCTGCAAGGCTGTGGTCTAGACGACCAAGCCCTGCCCGCCCTCTGGTCCCTCACCTCCCTCACCCGCCTGGTACTGGACCACAACCCAGCACTCACAGGCGTGCTCCCACCCTCCTCCTCCGCCGCCGACGCGCCCGACGGAGCGGCAGCGCACCTGGACCGGGACACTGCCAGCCTGCTGAGCGGCGTGAGCCTTGAGGAGGCGTCACGGGCCTCCAGCACAGCGGCGGCAGGCGGGGCGCTGTCGGGTGAGGACGCCATGATGAGGGTGTGGATGCCGGACGCAGCGGCCTCCTTGTCACAGCAGCACGCTGCCACCAGTGGGAGTGGGAGGCAGGCAGAGGGAGAGGGGGAGGGTGCGGCGCGGGCGGCGGTGGGGGGCTGGGGGGCGCTGGTACGGTTGCGGCAGCTGAGCCTGATTGGCACTGCAGTGTCAGGCATGGTGCTGGTGCAAGCCCTGAGGGAGGGCTTGGCCACCTCACTCACGCACCTGCGCGCCGGCGCTGGTGGCGACAGCGGGGCGCATTCAGCCGCGCCGTCTGTACCGCTGGGTGGCGGTGCTGTGGCGGATGAGCTGCTGTACGATGTTGACCTGCGGGACATGGCTGAGCTGGCGCCGTGCGTGCGGGTGCTGGAGCTGCAGGTGTGTGCTGAGGAGGATGTGTGTGTATTTGTGTCGAGTTTTGCATCTGGCGCGGCGATGTCTCGCAAGCAGATGAGCACATAGGCAAGCAACACATGCAGCAGTAGAGCTCAGGAAAAAGCCAGCCATGTGGCTGCCATGTGGCTGACTTTCCTGCCGTGAGGCGGGCACGGTGCATTGCGGCGTTGAGTGATGGTTGAGACAGCGGGAACTGGCAGCCAAGCACACATTGGCCCTGCCTTGTCACGCCCCGTGTGTGCAGGGATGCGGCCGTTTGACGGCGCGTGGCGCACGGCACCTGCGCGCCTGGCCGCGCCTGCAGCAGCTCACGCTGCGGGGCTGCCCGCTGCTGGCGCCACGCGACGTGCAGGCAGCGCTCACCTCCAGCCCCACCCTGACGCACCTGCAGCTCGACACCCGCCTCTACGCCCTGCAGTCCAGCCCCGGCAGCGCTGCCACGTGGACAGAAGTGCAAGCAAACGCCCCAAGCAGCCGGTCAGGCGCGCTGGCGGGTCAGACCACGCCAGTGCCCATGCGGGCCAAGCGTCCATCACGTGATGGCACGGGTGTGCCACGCGCATCGCCGCCGCTGGGGCGGTCACCGCCACCGGCCTGGGGCAGCAAGCAGGGCAGGGATGCGGCGTCGTCCTCTGTGGGCCAAGCTGGGGGCGTGGGCAGGTGGCGGCCTGCAGAGAGCGACGCAGCTGTCAGCTCGTCGTTTCCTCCAGGTGGTGCAGGCGTCACTGGCTCGAGAGTGGGCGGCAGGGCGGCGGCTGGTGATGCGGCAACAGTGCAGCAGCAGCAGCAGCAGCAGGTGGTGGACGAGCGGCTGCGGTACAGCGTGGGTGAGCTGCTGGCGCTACGGACTGATGATGACGGCCAGGGCATAGTCACGGTGCGGGACGAGGAGCAGGAGGAGGACGAGGAGGAGTGGAGGGTGGCGGCGGCTGAGCTGGGACTGCTGCGATGAGGGCAAACGTGTGCTGATGGTGCACCCTCTCTGCAAGATGTCTCTGCGAGCCTCATCAGGACTGCCGTAGATTGAGATCAGCGAGATGCCGCATCGATCCCGGGGGCAGACCCGTAGAGCCCCCCAAAGGAGGAGCATCACAGGAGCACCAGGAGCAGCAGCAGCAAGCGTAGAAGTCCGAGCTCCTGACCCGCAGCCCACCGTGTGCCATCGAGGAGCTGATCACGGCGTCAGGGCGAGCGCCGTCGTCTCATCCGTCAAAGCAGGGACCCCACACGCGACGCCAGGATGAGCATGCAACGCAGCAAGGCCGTGGGAGGTGCGCAGATGGGGCGATGGGACGATTGAGGCGCTTGAATTGCGCCATCTCGGCCTCCACGTCCGCACCTTCCCCTCATGGCGACCAAGCAGCACACTGGCCTTGCGCGCTGCGTGGTGCATTTGCCCGCAGTGATCAGGTCCAGTGCGCGCTGGAAGACGGCGGACGGCGACAGTTCAGAGCATTCTTGTAGGTGGAGGGTCAGCATCCCGCAGCTCGTGCAGCGATCGCCTTGCAGCATCGACTGTTCAGCGCTGGTGATTGCGTCTGGGCTGGAGCGCAGGAGATGCAGGCCCAGAACGCTGCCACTTTGCCATCTCGAAGGTGCCCCGCTGTACTCCTCCACCTGCTCCTTTCCCTGCAAACAGTCCATCGTCTCTCAGACACTGGCACGCCGCTGGTGCGCGTGGATCCCTATGAGGGCAAGACGGGCGCCGCCAAGGACCTGGCCGTGCTCTACGACATCGTCTGCGGAGGCTGGATCTCGCTCCTGCTCTTCTGCTTGCCACTGGGATTCGTGTCCGAGTACATGGGCTGGGGAGCAGTCTCCACGTTCACGCTGGTGCGAGGGACGGGTGGGCGTAGGGTAACGCTAGGGTAACGCTCGCCAAGGGACACGTGCCGCACCTCAACTGTGTGCACCTGCACACCTCACCCCGCAGAACTTCCTGGCGCTCGTACCGCTGGCGCTCATTTTGGGAGACATCACCGAAGACCTGGCGCTGCGTTTCGGCGACGTGATTGGTGGACTGCTCAACGCCACGTTCGGCAACGTGGTGCGTGTGTAGAGCTGGCAGAGCCCTCCAGTGTGCACGAGGCCACGCTTGCGGGTGAAGGCTGCCAGAATGCGTCTCTCTGTCTGTGGGCCCATAATCCCCAGCTCTCCTTGCCTTTCGCCTCCTGCCCTGCTTGCGGATGACAATGGCCGCAGGTTGAGGTGATTCTGTCCATTGCCGCCCTGGAGAAGGGCCTCTACCGCGTGGTGTCAGCCTCGCTGGTCGGCTCCATCCTCTCCAACCTGCTGCTCGTGCTCGGTGGGTGACGCAGCAACAACACCAACACTTGCAACTTGACGCGACGACAGCAGCAGGAGCCCTTGTTAAAGAGGCCTTCAAACACCTGCCATCCTTGCGTGCGCTTGCGCAGGTTGCTGTATGCTGTTTGGTGGCGTGTACTACAAGACTCAGAGCTACAACGCCATGGGCAACCGCGTGTGCTCCTCGCTGCTCTTCCTGGCCGTGATTGGAGTGGTGACGCCCACGGCGGCGTTCAACATGACGCAGCACGCTGGCACCGACTCGACGTGGATCGTAGACATAAGCCGCGTCAGCGCCTGCATCCTCCTGGGCATTTACGTGGCTTATCTCGTCTTCCAGCTCTACACGCACACCGAGGTGTTTGACGAGGGCGAGCCAGAGGAGGGCGAGGAGGCAGAGGAGGAGGCGCAGCTCAGCGTCACGGCGTCGCTCATCATGCTCACGGTCATCACCGTGTCCGTCTCCTTTGCCTCAGAGTGAGTGCGGTGTGTGTGCGTCCGCGTGGCAGGATCTGTGGTGGTGGTGCTGCGGCATGCGTGCGTATGTGTGTGTCAAGCTTGACATCTGGCGCGGCCATCTCTGGCAAGCAGACGAGCATAGATAATCATCAGCACGCACAGAAGCTGTACATGAGGCGGCAATGGATCCAACGAGCTGCCAGCTAAGCGGCAGCGCACGCACAAGGCAGTGCCCCTGGCGCAGCAGCGTGGCCACGCAGGAGCGCCCCTCTCCGCCTTTGGGCCTCTGCTGCGCCTCGCGCACCTTGCGCGTGCACATGTTGCCCCTGAAGCCAGCCCTCAACCACATCCAGCACCCCATAAAGCCCATTTCCCTGTGTGTCTGCCTGCAGGTTCCTGACGGGCAGCATTGAGGAGGTGAGCAGCACCACTGGCCTGGGCGACGCCTTCCTGGGCATGATTGTGCTGCCCATTGCCGGCAACGCCTGCGAGCACATCACGGCCGTCATTGTGGCCATGAAGAACAAGATGGACCTGGCGCTGGGCGTGGCCATGGGCAGCTCGCTGCAGGTGAGGTGGGGCTGAGAGGACGGGCAGGATGGGCTGGGCCAGTCGGGCAGATAGAGACATGGCCTCATCGGCGGCAGGCCGCTGTGGGGGCGTGTTGTGGGCAAGTGTAGGGTGCTAGGGGCAGCTAGAGCTGCTGCAGGCCCAGAGTCGTGCTCCGAGGTGCGCCATTGCGTGCCGCGCGGCCGTGCAGCAAACATCTCCTCTCTCTACCGCCGCCTCATCACGAGGAGCTTGCCCATGATGAATTCATGCACTTCGCCTCGTTGCCTTGACGTGCGCAGATTGCACTGTTCGCCCTGCCCTTCTGCGTCATCGTGGGCTGGGCAACGGGCCATGAATTCACGCTCAACCTCGAGCCCTTCATGGCGCTCGTGCTCACCATCTCCGTCATCCACGGAAGCATCATCACGAACGATGCCAAGTGAGCCTCATATTTGTGGCTCCTGTTGCACGTGCGCCCCGTGGCACACACGCTGCTCATCCCGTGTGTGTGCCCCTCTCCGCTCACAGCTCCTCCTGGCTCATGGGCGTGCAGCTCATTGGCGTGTACGTGATCATCGCCGCCACTTACTTCGTGAGTGTGGGCGCGTTCGCGGGGCGCCTGTTGTGGCAAGTGGACGAGCAACGTGGGCCACCACGCCATCCTCACCTGGTCCTCTATGCATGTGTGCCATGTGCTGCTCGCAGTACCTATGAAGAAGACGGCCTTTTGGATGTGGGGCGCTCACCCCTGCTGCTCCGCCCGCCCCAGAAATCGGCTGGGACCCGCTTTTGCTCTTGCTACATCCGAATCGACGAGAAGGAGCAGACTACTGCAATCTGCTCAGCCTTCCCCTCCGCACTCTCGCCGCCAGTTCGCTTGCACATCCGGAGCGCCTTCCAGCTACTCTCCAGCACCCGGCGGCGTGGAAGTGAGCCAAAGCAGCAAGCGCACGAAGCCGAGCCTCCAGGGACCTCCCTCGCTCTACCCAGGCACCTCACGACCGCTCTCCGCGCCTGGGCGCGAGGCTCTCACCCTCGCCGGCACAAGCAGATATCGAGCGCAGGAGGAGCAGCGGCAGCCCACTAGCAGCAGCAGCAGAGGTCTGCGAGGCACGCAGCACCTTCCCTGTGCCACGTTTGAGGCCTGCCCAGTCCTCACTACGCGGGCAGACCACCCGCGCTGGGCACCATGGCGACGCAGCAGCAGAAGCAACGCAGCACGGCAGGAGGAGTGCCAGCATTGGTCCTTCTTGCGGTACTCCTCAGCCCCGTGATGGCTGCTCTGGGCGCGGCCGCGCACGAAACTGGAGCCGCACCGCACCACCACCTTACGTACGAGCTGGGCACCCCCATCGCTCCTCGCAGCCTCTGGTCACGCAAGCTGCAGCAGACCAGCTCGGTGCGCGTGCTGGTTAGCATAAACCTGCCCCAGACGGGCGTGGCGCTCAGCCTGCTGACGGCGCGGGACGTGCAGGACGCGGCGCGGCAAGCAGTCGCCCTGGCCCTGCAGGTGCGTGCCTTGTTCACCTTACTCACGGCAAGGCAGTGTGCATGCAGCTGCAACGGGCAGACTGCCTTGACTGCCTTGCCGCCCCAGGGAAAGGCGTAACCACCACTGCACGTCGCCGCCTGCGACAAAGCGAGCCGCCTCGTGTGCTCGCCTTGTACACACAGATGGACGAGGCGTCTGTGGGCGTCTCCCCGCTCACCGTGGTCATCAGCCTGGGCGGCCAGGACCAGGTCAGCGTCATGGTCACGGCGCTCTTCCCATCGAGCCAAACCGACAACGTGCTGGCGCGGTTGCGGGAGTTCCAGGCCAACCCCCAGGCCTTCTTCTCGAGCGACTTCCTCAGCACGTACCAGGTCCAGGTGAGCAGGGGAAAGTGTGTGTGTGTGTGTAAAGCTTGCAAACGGGGCTGTGACCAAGGTAGCTCTACTGCTGCCTGCGTTGCTTTCCTATGTGCTCATCTGCTTGCGAGACATCGCCGCGACACATGTAAAACCCGACACACAGGTATTCAGCTCTGACACTGTGCGTATATGTGCACGTGCAGAGCATCGCCGCCACCGCCCTGGACCTGCCCCCCATCACCTCCCCGCCCCCACCCGCCGCGTC
>QAXK01003599.1:0-14862 GCA_004335735.1 Chlorella sp. KRBP | reverse complement strand
CATGCAAGCCCTCATGCAAGCCCTCATGTAAGCCCTCGTGCCGTCCCTGCTCCTTCTGATCTGCTGCCAGGTGCAAAGGAGCTGCAGCCAATGCCACATCGCTGTCCACGGTCCCAGTGGAAGACTGCGCCCCCATGCTGCCCTCACCCCGCCCAAGCCCTAGGTCTTGCAACGCCATGGCAAAGGAGGGTGCAGCGCCCCCGCCTATCATGATCATGCTCCCCAGGCCACCACCATGACCCCCACCATGGCCCAGGGTGCCGTAACCAATTGGTGCACCATGGCCAGTGTTGGCGGTGCCACTGGCATTGGAAAGCGGAGCAGGAGCGTGGACGGGACGGTCGTCTGGGAGAGCAGGGAGGGTGTGCAGCGGGGCAAAGGCAAGGCCGTTGTTGGCGCTGTGGGTGGCGCCGCTGCCGGCAGGACGCCAGGTGCCAGTAGGATCAGCAGGACCTTGCGTCATGGGAAGCGCGGTGGCGGTTGGGGCGGTTGTCGCTGCGGTTGGGTTGGTTAGGAAGTGGGTGGTGTCACCACCGGGGGTCGTACCGCCGCTGTACAACCCATTTACCGCCGGTGCGGTGGTGGCGGTTGTTGTACTGCTGTTATAGCCGTGTACTGCATGGCTGCGGGAGAGGCGGGACACTTGGCGCCGCGTGCCTGGGGTGGCGGTGGTGGTGTTGGAGAGGTCGTGGGGAGGGGCGGGGGTGGCTTGCCCCTGGCTGTGCACGGAGCCCTGCAGGGACAAGGTGAAGGAATAGATGTAAACACAAGGTGGACAGCAATCACTTGCAGCAGAAACACTTCTGGCCTTGGTGAGCACAACCAGTGGGCCATGGACCGGTGCCACAGAAGAGCGTGCTGTGGACGCTGTGCAACATGCAGGTGCTGCAAGGGCTTAGCACAGCCAAGCCCTAACGTTGCCCAGCCCAAGCCCTACCTTGAGAGAGTCAGCGGCTGGAGAGGACGATCTCGAGCGCTCCAACGGCATGCTGCTGGTCTGCAGAGATGGCCGCCCAAACATGGAGTTCGCCCCGCCAAACCTCCGCCTAGGGCTTGCACCCGCACCACCTCCACCACTACTCCCTCCCCCCACCCCACCACCACTCCCTCCGCCGCCGCTGCCGCTGCCGCTGTGCTGAATCATGCTGCGGGTGCCCAGGCCCCGCACCCCATTCTGCAACCACCTCGACAGCGTGGACAGCGTGCGTCCCGCCGGAACACCTGTTGCCTGACCAGACGACAGAGCCTGATCAGACGCCGCCTCGTCCGTCCCACCTCCCGCTCCAACATCCACCGCAGACGCTGCAGCGCCCCTGCTCCACCCGCCGCCCCAGGCAAACCCTAAACCACCACCACCAGCCCATGCCTGACCTGGCGGCGACGCAGGCGCGCTCACCCCACCACGCGCCGCCGCCGCCCCGCCACCACCACCACCTCCACCCGTCGCCAACAGCACCGCCTGTGCTGCAGCGTTCACCCGATGACCAAACGCCGCCAAGCCCCGAGCCCTAGCCCCACCTCCACCAAACCCTGACCCCATGTCCCCAGTGCCAGCGCCGCTGTACGTCTGCCGCCCCGCCAGCCGCTGATCCACTCCTTGCCACGGAAATCCTGGCTGCTGCAGCATCCCTCCCTGCCCACCACCTCTCTCACCCTCACGCCCACCTTGCTGCTGCTGCTGCAGTGATGGCAAAACCACGCCCAGAGGCCCCCCTTGGTGCTGCTGCAGCGACCCAGCGCGCCGCAGCCGCAGCTGCGTCAAATGCCAGGGTGGTGCCGCCACCGCCTGCCCTGATGTCGAAGCAAACAGCGGTTCGGCACCGACCATGACACCACTTGGTGCCGCAGCTGCTGTGCTGGAAAGAGTCGTGGGTGGGGCAGCCTGGGTGCTGCTGCTGCTGAGGGCAAGATCCAGCGCAGGTGTGGCGGGCGGTGCGTAGGCGGCGGCGGCGGCGGTGGAGGTGGAGGAGGGCGGAGGGGCGAGTGCAAGCGGGTGCATGGCGGCGGCCGCTTGGAGGTGCGGCGGCAGCATGGATAAGGGCATGGGTAAGGGTACAGGCGCGTCACTGGTCATGGTCCACACTGGCAGGCCTGCCGCTGGCGGTTGCAGGCCTGCCGCTGGCGGTTGCAGCTCCAACTGCCCCGTGGCAGCAGTGGCGGCGGATGCTGGGAGGTCAGACGCCACTGCTACCATTTCCACGTTCATTGCCGGGCCCCCTGCCGATCCCTGCGGTCGTGCTGCCGCCAGTGCTGCTGCGCTCCCTCCTGCCACTCCCACTGCTGCTGCTGCTGGTGATGGTGCAGTTGGTGAGCGGACAGAGGTGGTTTCCAGCCCGGGAACGGCAGGGCTGCTGCCGCTCAGCAGGGCTGCTGCCGCGCCGCCTGCCTGCGCTGGAGCCGGGGCCAGCGCATCAGGTGATGATGCCGAGTTGCCCAGGCTGGACATATCCTGCAGCACGTTGTGGGCAATCTGCGTGAACATCGCCCACGGGCTCTTCAGCGTGGACTGCTGCTGTTGCTGCTGTTGTAGCTGGAAGTCGGGGAGGGGCAGCGGGGGGAGCGGCGCGGGCCGTGGCCGTGGCCGCGGGCGCAAGGAGGCCGAGTCCAGGGCGATGCCGCTTTCAGTCCCTTGCTCGCCGTCCAAGTGCTGCTGTGGTGATGGGGGAGATGGGTGACGCTGCGTGGCGCCGCTGCCGTCGCCGCCGATGGCGTGCTGTGCGTGCTGTGAGGCAGGGAGCGGTGAGGCAGGGTCTCTGGAGGGCAGCTGCGGCTGCGGCGCGTCGCCGGAGGGAGCTTTGCTGGCAGTGAGTGCCCACGGTGATGTGGGTACTGCCGGTACAACGGTACCGCTGACTGACGCATCATTGGTAATGGTGGCGGATGCAGCAGCGGCGGCGGCGGCGGCGGCGGCGATGGTGGCGGGGGTCGCGCGCGGCAGGAGCGCGATGTTGGCGGTGGAGGTGGTGTTGGGCACGCTTGAGGGAACGGGCAGGAGGTTTGCGGCGGTGGAGAGCATGGTGGGGCGGTGGGCGGGGCGGTGGGTGGGCGGGCGGGTCTGGGAAGGTGGTTGCTGCTGGTAGGGGGGTCGGTGAATGTGGTCGAGGGGTGGGGCGACGAGGGGAATGGTGGAGAAGGCGTTGTCGCGGAGGAACTGCACCATGTCTCGAATCCTGCAGTGGGAGGGGGGTGTGCGGGTGCGTTGTGTGCAGTGGGAGGGGGTCGTGCGCACGGGCGCATTGTGTAAGAGAGGCAGCGGTGAAGTGCTGCTGCCTTGTTGTGGGGTGAGGTTGAGTGGTGGATAACGCTGGGAAGCAGCCATTCGTGTGGCTGATTCGTGAGCGTGCATCTGTCCACGCACTTGATGATGGCCGGCATGCAGATGGGATTGGTGGTCATGACGTCAGCAACCGCCAGCTGCTGCTGCAGCTTGATCGTCTTGAGGTCCGGGGGCTCAGAGGGCAGGAAGGGGTAGGCGTTGCGGTGGATGGTGGTGTCGTAAATGCCGATGCAAAGCGCGTCCGCCACAATCTGCAGCAAGAGGGCAGAAAAGAGTAGGCGTTGCGGTGGATGGTGGTGTCGTAGATGCCGATGCAAAGCGCGTCCGCCACAATCTGCAGCAAGAGGGCAGCACAGGTGCATCTGCGCCATCTGACAGCGTCAACAAACGCTTACACGTTTAGTTCGGCTGGCAGTGAGTGAGCTCACCTTGGCCACCACTGATGTGGCAATGAGCGGCACCACCAGGTTGGACGCCCCGCTGGTCTCCAGGATGATGACAAACGACGACAGAAGCATGCGCGTCACCCCTGCCAGCAGGGATGCCGAGCCTAGTACAGCGTAGGTGGGCATGGACAGCTGGATCTCGTTTTCGTCCACGCCAGCAGATAGCAGCATCGCCCTGCAAACGGCAAAGACGTTGCAGTCAACAATCAACAGCACGTTCGTTCTGGCTTCAAGGCAAGCTGCGTGCCTCGCGACGCGAATCCCGCGCAGTGGTGCACAAGCACCTGGGTACATCACACGCACGCACCTGACGCCGTGTCCCAGCAGCCTGCCTCCCGCCACACAGAGGTCCCGCTCACGCCATTCCCGCGCAGTGGTGCACAAGCACCTCGGTACATCACACGCACGCACCTGATGCCGTGTCCCAGCAGCCTGCCTCCCGCCGCGCCCGCCAACAGTGACGGCACGAAGATCCCACTGGCCACGCCCGCGCCATAGGTGCTCGGGATGAAGGCGTAGGTGAGCACAAAGACGAGGAGCAGGGCTGTGGGCTCGTAGAGAAGCACGTCTCCCGTCTCATCCTGCGGGCACGTGGGCACACAGCTCGCGACGCACGTGGGCACACAGCTCGCGACGCAGTGCTCGTCCCTAGGAGCATGTGGGCACTCAGCGTGAGCGCAGTGCATTGTCAATAGGAAGGTAGCCGTCGCTTCAAGCAGTCAATCTTAAACTGAAAGCAGCAGCAGCCGTCGTCAATGCAGGTTTTCACGCAAAACAAACGAGAGCAACAAATGTTCGCTTACAGAAGCTTGTGGTGCTGGCACTCCAGTCGGAGACACGCCCCCTGCCTGGCGATATTTTGTGGCGGCTGCAGCATCATGAAACCTGTCGTGAATGCCATGCAGTGATGATACTGATGATGACACCTCCCTCCTTCCCCACGCACCCTGCGTGTGTAGTAGAGCCTGGCGACGGCGCCGGACAGCGGCTGCAGGAAAAAGGTGCCTCGCGTGCTGTAGTCGTCCGCCGACTCACACCTGCAGTCACTCATGCAAGACACGAGTGAGGAGACTGGCTGTAGGAACACTGCTACTGAGAGCACTGTTGCCACACTCAAGACGCCAGCGCATGGCGTTCACAACAGGTGTCATGATGCTGCAGCCGTCACAAAAGATCGCCAGGCAGGCCTCGCCAGGCACAGTTAAAGCGAGTGCACGTTGCTTGTGGGAGGGCACCAGTTACCTCGCAGCAAACCAACTTGAGGCAGCGCTACCTGCCCAGCAGCGTGGTGAGTACATGGACATGGACGCACACCCAATACACCCGACGCACATCTGATACGCCCACTGAGGCGCCCCAACAGATGCAAAACAACGCACACAAACACACACGCACTAGGGTTAGCAGCCCTTATCACTCACCACAGTTGCGGCAGCACCGTCTGCCCACTGAGGTCATCGGTGATGGTGGTGGTGTCGTTGCCAGTGAAGGCCGGGCGTGGGGCACAGGGCGAGGTGTAGGAGACGAAAAACCAGATTGTGGTGGTGAGGGCAGCCAGCACCACAACCTCCAACACACGCCTGTGAGTGGGAGAGCAGCGGGGCAGTGTGTGTGAGCATGAGACAAAAGCACCCAGGTAGTAGTGGGCAGAGTCGCAAGCGCCAGTTTCAGCACACGCCTGGGTTGCCAAAGCAGGCAACACGTTGCAACGGCTAGTGCAATCGCACCTGAAGGGCTCAGACGCACCTGAAGGGCTGGTCGCGGCGCACCCAGCGGCTGCGGTACCAAAAGATGGCACGGTTCAGCGGCACCAGCAAAGCGCCCAGCAGCCCGCCAATCACGCCCATCACGAGGAACACCAGCAGCTCCCTGCAAAGGCAGGAGCAGGCCGCACGTGCATTGCCGTGTTGCCTGAGGTACCCACAGCTACCACCAACACGGGGAGTGCTGCCGCCAGAAGCAGCCCCACAGGGTGCCACACAGACACCTCACCAGTTTGTGAAGCTGTAGACAGGGACGATATCCTGGTTCTCACGGTTCTTCACAGGGTAGCATACGCACACCTCACCAGTTTGTGAAGCTGTAGACGGGAACGATGTCCTGGTTCTCACGGTTCTTGAGCGTGAACTCCAGGGGTGCGGCCAGCTGCGTGGACCACCAGCTCACTGCGTTGACGATAACAGCCGTGGTGTGGCGATGGTGCACAGATGGCGACGGCAAGAATCATTGTGGCTCAAGCCGTGGGCGCAAGGACATGCCAGCAGCGAACGTCTGTTGTGCTCCATGTTGCCGTCAGCCGGGCATGGCTGCTTGACATGTGTAGCAGGCAGGTCACTGGAAAGACGTGAGGCACGGGCATGCACACACTGCGCCAAGGACAGGTGATCCAACAGCAGCGTGGCAGCCCGCCTCCCACTGGCTGGACTCTGCTACATGCCGCAGCACGCCCCACAACTCACGGTTGGAGTCTGCCACTGCCAGCAGCACGATGGTCACGTAAAGCGCCGTGCCCGCCGCCAGCACCGCGTGCCACAGCATGCCGGTGCTGAACCAGCTGCTGCCCTGCTCGACCGCAAAAAGGATGCCGGCAATAGGTGCGAAGAACGCTGCATGTGGCGCAGGTAGAGGGCACGGGTGCAGCAGCGTCACGTGGCGAGTTACCTTTCACGTACACTGCACTATGCCACGCCTTTGCAGGTGTGCAAGCAATATGGTCCAATCCCGGCCAATTAGGTTGGGCAAACTCGCGAGTTACTCACGCTTGCGAGTTCGCTGTGTGGGCATGGCGTGCCATGCAAGCCCCTCTCGTACTCACAGGTGGAGATGCCCGCTGCCGTGCCCGCGGCGACGTAGTCCCGCGTCTCAACCGGCTGACGAAAGTAAGCGCCCAGGCTGCCTCTCAACCGCGCCTTGAGTGCGCCACCTGTCCACCTGCATAGCATGTAGCCACACGCTTCTGGCACACATTACACCCACGCTGTCCATGCTCCCGCAGACTAGCCAAACACAGACTTCTTGTGCCAGAGTCTGGCAAGCATGGCAAGGCGCGGTTCCTTGGAGGTTTATTGGACGAACTCAATTGGGTCATGGCGGACTCACCTGGTAATGCTTAGACTGCCGCGTTTGGCAACGCCTGCACCCAGGATGGCACCTGCACACCACCGCACACACGCTACGCATCATGTAACGAGGTGTCGAGGCACCCTGATACCCTCCTGGCGGCTTCAAGCTTCCGTTCTTCCCCCGTTTGACGTGCTCTGCCACCCTCGTGCTCCCACACGGCCTGGCCTGGTGCCTCATCTTCCCTCGCTGCTGATCCGTGCTGCCTTGGTTACCGCGGCTGGGCCGCCCAGTTTGCAAACACACGGTCTGGCGCGCCGCACCGATGTGGATGAAGGGTCCCTCCTTTCCCGCCACCAGCCCCGAGCAGATGGCGAACGAGACGCCCAGGGACTTGGCGGCAAGCGTGCGGATGGAGAGCAGGTTGGTGATGTGCACGCCGTTGAGGTACGCACGGATTTCTGGGATGCCGCTGCGTGTCATCATCATCATTGCATGGCGTTCACGACAGGTGTCGTGATGCTGCAGCCGTCACAAAAGATCCATTGCGTGTGTGCGAGCAGGCAGGTGTGCAGGCAGCCACGGTCACCTTCTGGTGGTGCGCATGCTGTTGAGGGCCAATGGACAGGTACCGGGATGATGCCGAGAGATGCACGATACCTTGTGATGATGAGAGCTGCACACCGCATGCCACTACCTGCCCGCAAAAGGCCATGTGGCGATGATCAGCGCTTGCCACCACCCACGGCGTGCGCACCTGCCGGCTGCCTGGGGCGAGAAGTAGCTGCCCAGGAAGCCCGCAACGGACGAGTAGCACACGGAGAAGGCCATGATGATGACGTAGGGCGTGCGCCAGCCGCCGCCGGGCGTGATGTACTTGTAGACCGAGCTGAACCTGCAGAGTTGGCGCGCGGCATGTCACAAGTGTCAATGGATTAGGGTTGGGGCTGAGTCAGGCATGGGCAGGAGCAGCAGCACGGGTCTGAAGCAGATGCAGGGGCCCTTGCCGCCGGGCCCGTCATCACGTGACGTCATCACGTCATCAGGGCCTATGAGAGGGCACAGCCGGAGACTCTCTGCGCCGCCCTAGCCCTTGCTCACTCGCCCACCTGCGCCCCACACTGCGCCAAACTCCAATAAGCCGAGCTGGAATGGGCAAGGCCACACCTTTACACATAGGCATGATATAAACCCGACGCTGAGGCAGACATGACACTCCGCACCAGACTGACACTCACTTCCAGCTGTTGAGCTGGTTGATGCACAGGTTGAAGGCGGCACCGAAGCACCCGTTGATGACGCCAATGAGCTGCGAACAAATGATTGGGCGTGCAGAGCCCACAACCGGGTTAGAGCCACCCAGTTGGTGGCTAGTGAACATCGCAGGGTGCAGGCAGGTAGGCAGACGACCAGAGGGGCACGGTCAGGTGGGCGCAACTGCTGGTACTGCAATCACTGTACCAGCCAAGCCCTTCTCAATCATTCATTACTCACAAGGCTGAGGATCCACGCGTTGACCTGCTCAGTCTGGTACTGCTTCTGCAGTCAGACGACGCACCACGAGCGCGCCATTTCATTGACTCCTGAGCTCTGCTTGCCGCGCCTCACTTCCCTGACCCCGCCTGGTGTCAGCGTGACCCCGGACAAGGGCGCGCGGCCGGACGAGTGACTTGTTTTTGCTGCTTCACGGGTCTGATGGCCCGGGCTGCTTGTGCGCGCTACCTGCGCTCACATGTGGCTATCCCATTGCAAGCGGTGCTGCTCTCTCAAGTCCCCCGCTCGCAGCACTCCGTCCCCCTGCTGTCCCCAACCTTGGTGGTGGCTAGCAGCAGCTCCCTGTGGATGTCCGACTCTGCCGCGTCGTAGTCGTCCGCCGTGTACTGCCCCATGTGCTGCAGCCGCTCCCGCGCCGCCCGGATCTGCGGCGGGACACGTCAGCGAGGTTTCGTCGCCGTGACTAAACGACCGCACTGGCACACGCACGGGCACACGCGCATGCACACGCACACGCAGGCTCCACAAAACCCAGCCCCGCCCGCAATGCAAGCATGCCCCGGCACATCATCAACCTTGGCGAGCCGCCGCCAAGGAAATCCCGGCCGTGGGTCATGTGGGCATATGCCACAGGAGGGAAAGTACGCCAGAAGTACCGGTGCGCCCTTGGCCCCCGCACCTCGGAAGGCTCGTCCCGCAGCATCTGCAGCAGCGCTTCGCCCTCATCGTCATCAAAGGGGTCCCTGCCCAAGGGCGTGTCAGGTCCGAGCTGTGCAGCGTTGGTGTCGTCGTTGGACGAAGGCGTCACGGCCATCCTTGTCGGCAGGGCAACGCTGCTGCCGCCGCTGGGCTTGCGCTGGTGGTGAGAGTGTGAGCTCCCCAAGGCTGGTGAGGCTTCTGGGCTCATCATCCCGGCGCCTGTCGGCGTGGTGCCGTTCGCGGCGCCAGCCTTGGGGGAGGCATTGGCGTTGCTGGAGGAGCGTGCTGCTGCGTGCTGCTGAGAGGTGTCGTTGCTGCTCCAGGGCTCATGAGCGTTGAGGAGACTGTGCGTGGGTGCAGGTGGCGCGTCGGTGGTGCTGCTGGCGGCGCGTGCTGCGCCGAGGTCCAGGCCCAGGTGGAGGAAGCGCTTCATGATGCATGATCGGAGTGCTTCTTGCTCTGAGTTCAATCGCCGCAATGGATGGAGCGCTATTCCGCTTGTCAGGGTGCATGAGTTGGTTTCTTCTCGCGAAAGAGCTCGCTCCAAGCGGCAGAGCGCTTGAGCATCTGCGCTGCGATGGTGTCATTCTCTCGCCCGTGGTCCTCTGCGGGCTCCGATGGCGCGCCAGGATCGAAGGCGGGCAGCGGTGGTCGGTGGACTTGGGCAGGGGGAGCAGCAGCGGTGGCGCTGGCGCCCTTCGCCATCATCGCCGCATCAGCGGTGAGGTGCAGTGTGGCTGCTAGTGAGTTCTCATCAGCGAGTGGTCATCCACGCACGTGCCCACGCACCAGCAGGCACCTCCCTCCCTCCTCTGCCTGAATGCGCAGGCGCTGCAGGCGTTCCAGATCAGCTACCGCGCCTACTGGAAGCTGAGGCACATCCCCGGGCCCCCTCCCAACCTCCTGCTGGGCAACCTCCCGGACTTGATCCGGTGCGCTAGCATCTTCCTGCCACGTTCACGCCAATCTTCCTAATCTTCTGCGCCTTGCGCTGCCCTGTTGCGTAAGTGCACACACACACGCACACCGCGATGCACCACGATGGGTGCAGGATGGGCGGGTCCCACAGGGCCGTGTACCAGTGGCGGAAGGACTACGGCCCAGTCTTCAAGTTCTTCATTCTGTGGAAGCCCTTCGTGGTTTACACGGACGCGGACGTGTGCCGCCAGGTGCGTGCGGGGATTCTGTGTGTGCACGGCCAGGCGTGCGTCGGCCACCTGCCTCAAGCCTCAAGCACCTCGCTGCTTGAGCTCCGATGATGTGCACAGGTGGCCTTCCGCTACCTCAACCACGCCTTCTTCGTCAACGAAAACATCAAAGTCATGAACGGCAGGTGGGCGGCTCGTGGTTTGACCCTGCACTCGGTTTTGGGATCTTTTCAAGCACAGCATCCGTTCGCCCTCTTTCCTGCTCCTATATCGTGTGACCATGGCAGGAACATGATCCTGGACGACATGGGGCTGGCGCAGGCCAAGGACGGTTTTTGGCGGATGCTGCGCAACGCCTGGACGCCCGCCTTCGCTCCCGGCACCCTCGCACGGTGAGTGGACGCTCGTCCCAGCACGTAGCACAACAGCCTCTCGCAGGCGCAGGTCTGGGCAGGGCACCAAAGCAGAGGGCCTCTGCAATCAGCTGTGCAAGCCTGTGTGGGTGGGTTAGCGGGTGGCGCAAACAAGCACGGGAATGCACAACACTCCAGGGTGAAACGATAGCTGCTGCCCTGATGATGCTTAAGCAGGTACTACGCCATCATGGACGCGACGGCGGTGGAGCTGGTTCAGCACCTTGACGCGCTGGCGCCCTGGGGCAAGGCTGGCGCAGCCAACGGCGCCGCCACCACGACCAACGGCAAGTGTTCCCAGCTTGACAGCAGATCAGATCAAAAGCGCCGTCACTGCGCACCAGTGGGGGGGGCAGCGTGTGTGTAGCTTGTAAACGGGACGTCAGGCCGCATCAACCAAGGCAGCACGCATCAGCAGCAGAGAAGAGCAGCAGTGTCGCTCTAAGCAGGGCACACCAGGACAGACAGGCACTCGAATCCATTGAGCTTGACCAAAACCGAGATGCCAGGCAGCAGCCACTACCCCACGCCCTTTGACGCATTCATCTTTGTCAGCAGTGTGAGCGTGTTTGCCTGCACTTGCACACGGTATGCACCTGCACATCGGTATGTTGCGCAGGCAGCAAGGCGGCCGTGCCGGGGGACTGGTCCCAGGTGGGCAGCCGCCTGTCGCTGTCCTCCCTATCCGACACCGAGGTTCTCAAGGCGGCGACGGAGGCTGCGCAGCAGGGCAGCGTAGAGGAGGGGTACCTGGACATCCACGACCTGCTGAACAAGATGACGCTGGAGGTGAGTCGGTGGTGGTGTGAAAAGCATCATGACCTACGGGCGGGTGGGCGAGCGGGATGACGAGCGGCGAGCCTGCACAGCCAGGACCGTCTGACGATTGCATTTGTGTGTGCGTGCTGCTAAGCCCTGACTGCTGGAACCCTCACGCGCATGCCATCATCGTCATCATCATCATTGCATGACGTTCACGACAGGTGTCACAAAGCGCACGTGACGCACGCTGCTGCAGCCGTCACAAAACGCACGTGACGGCACGCGTGCTTATCCGTGTGTCGCCCTGTGCACGCCTTGTGCAGGTGGTGGGCAAGAGCGCCTACGGGTGAGTGCCTTGGGTTCTCCACCACCTGCAAGTAAGGTGGTAGACCGCGCAGGCCACACAGAGGATGCCATTGCTATGGCAGCAAGAGCCAGACTGCTGCATTGTCACAACCCGCGTGCAACGGAGCTTGCCTCAAGCCCTGCTTTTTGCGTGCCCTTGCAAGCACAAGTGCACGGGAGGTTGAGCAGTAGCGGCTCCCATGCTCCAGCTACAGCCTGGCTGCACGGCGGTGTTCAGAGGGGTGCACTTGACACCATGACCTTACGAGCACGTAGCCCCATGCCCATTCATTAAGCCTACCAGCTTGCTTGCCTGTGGAAGCCCAGCGCCGAGTACACAGCAAGCATGCTGCCCGCACCTTCAATCTCCCTGCCTGCCCTTCCCTCTGCATGCTTTGCCCTTCAATCTGCCCGTCACTCTGCCTGCCTGCCCTTCCCTCTGCCTGCCGGCCCTGCACTCTGCATGCTTGCCCTTCAATCTGCCCTGCACTCTGCCTGCCTGCCTGCCCTGCACTCTGCCTGCCTGCCCTTCACTCTGCCCTTCACTCTGCCTGCCTGCCTTTCACTGTGCCTGCATATGCAGCGTCAAGTTCCACGCCCTGGACCCGCCCAGCAGCCTGCCTGCTGACGCCCCGGGCCCCGCGCTGTCCAGGGCATGCAAGGACATGTTTGCCACGTCAACCATGCAGGTCAGTGCTGCCTGAACAACCTTGGCACACGTTGACGCAGGTATGACGACTGCAGGCAACTGAATGAAAATGCCTGCAGAGCACGCTGTGCCAGCTCAACACGTGCGTCGGACTGTGGCCTCAGCACGTGCTTGCTGCAGCTGCCCTTGTTGTGCTTCTGAGCAGCATCGCTCTGCAGCGTGTGCTTCTGAGCAGCATCGCCCGACAGCGTGTGCTTCTGAGCAGCATCGCTCTACAGTGTGTGCTTCTGAGCAGCATCGCTCCACAGCGTGTGCTTCTGAGCAGCATCGCTCTGCAGCGTGTACTTATGAGCAGCATCGCTCTGCAGTGTGTGCTTATGAGCAGCATTGCTCCACAGCAACTCCAGTCCGTGGCTACAACCTGACGCGAGCTGATTCCGTCCTTTGCTGCCCCCTGCAGAGCGGGAGCAAGTGGGGCTTGGCCATGGCCATGCTGCCGCTCTTCGGCTGGGTGCTGCTTCCGCTGGCGCTGGCTTTCCCAGACAAGCCCTTGATCCGCAGCAGGGAGGTGCGTGCATCAGCAGCGCCTGCGTGTGCGCGCGCGCCGTATCCTAGCCATCCGCCCATCTCCCCCCGTGAGCAGCACCGTAGCCATCCGCCCATCTCCCCCCGTGAGCAGCACCGTAGCCATCCCCCCATCTCCCCCCGTGAGCAGCACCGTAGCCATCCCCCCATCTCCCCCTGTGAGCTGCCACTGCCACGCATGCGGCAGCACCAGTGTGTTCTCCCTTCGCTGCCTGCCACCCTGTCTGCCTTTGGGCGCCCACGCGGCATGCACTTCTGCACCTGCACCCACACCACCCGCCTTGGTGCTCGCACGCTGCCCTCCCGCTCACAGCCGTCCCAAGCGCTCATCCTCAAGGCGGAGCTGATTAGCAAAGTCCGTGCAGTGGAAAGGGCCTGCCCACCCACCAGCCTGCCTGTCTGCCCGCACCCACACTGTGCACATGCCCGCAGTCCCGCGCACTCATCCTCAAGACGTCAGCCGAGCTGATCAGCGACATGCGGGCCAAGCACCCCACGCTCGAGCAGCAGGAGCAAGCGGCCAGGGCCGCCAGGCTGCAGGCCGCTGACGGAGTGGTGCAGGTGGTCAAGACGGCGCGTGGTGATGCGGCTGACGACGACGAGCCCCCTACAGGTACGCCTTTGGGGGTCGTTCTGGCCTGTGCCTCTGTCATGAGTTCTGGACTGTGCCCCTGCCATGAGTTCTGAGCTCGCCAGTGGCTGGTGGCACAGCTGGACAAGCCACTCACACACTGCTGGCAGCATCAGATGTACACCGTGCCTTGCACACACTCTACTGCTCCACTACTGCCGCTATGCTCATCTGCTTGCCAGAGATGGTCGCACCAGACGTGAAAGGCTCGACACACACACACTGAAACCACGCGCCTAAACATGCAACCGCCCGCAGGCAGGCTCAGTGGTATCGAGCCCGGGAGCTTCCTCGCCCTCATGCTGGACGCCCAGCAGCGCACCACCGCCCCCCGCCCCGCCGCCACCTCCGCGCCCCACTCCACCCCCTCCAACTCCTTCAACGACGCCCTCCCACCCTCGCCAAACACCCTGGGCCCGCTCCTGGCGGGGTCTGCCACGTCAGCGTCCTCTCCCCGCCCACCGTCGTTCACACGCGGGCTTTCCGCGGCGGCGGCGGGCGCTCCGGCGGCGCAGCAGATGGTGATGACGGACCTTGCGGTCGTCGCGCAGGCCAACACCTTCATCCTGGCAGGTGAGGGGCCAACACCTTCATCCTGGCAGGTGAGGGTGCTGTCGTTGCAGTTTCTAACATGGAACAGTGAGATGTCCCATGACGCGTCAGCGGGTGTTGACGTTGTGCAGCTCTCAAGGACAGCGGAGCACTGGCGCAAGAACCGTGCTCAGGCAAACGAGAGGACGCAGCGTGCCTGTGCTTGGCTGTGGTTCTTTCTCGGCGCGCTGCAGGCACCGAGACGACGGCCAACACGCTCACCTTCTGCATCTTCTACATTGCCCAGGTGCGTCCCAATTGAGTCGGTAGCAGGTGCTATTGACGTGCTTCACCGTGTAATCGAAAGCGCACGGACCTGGCATTGCGAATGGCGGTGCTGCCTCAAGTGGCCGCCTGACTGATTGGCTGCTGGAATGGGGTGCCTCTTCAACCCGCCGCAGCACCCGGACGTGGAGGCACGCCTGGTCAAGGAGGTGCTGGCACACGGGCCAGCTGGCTCAAGCATCAGCGGTGACGACAAGGTGAGGTGGGCCACCACGCGCTTGGGTCCATATCTTGCAATGGTTGTCGCAGTGTGCAGCGGTTGTCGCTGTGTGCAGCGTAGAGTTAACAAGAGGATGTGAGGATGCTACCTCGTTGATGATTGCTCGGCGCTTGTTGGCGTGGTCATGTCGTCGCACCCTGTCACGTACGCCTGGCCTGGGCTGCGCAGTTCCCGTACGCGGATGCAATCATCAACGAGACGATGAGAGTCATGCCGGCAGCGCACGCCACGTCAAGGGAGATGGAGCGTCCTGGAGG
>QAXK01003597.1:0-11984 GCA_004335735.1 Chlorella sp. KRBP | reverse complement strand
CTCGCTTGCTCTGAGTTCCACTCGCTTGCTCTGAGTTCCACCAACTCAGCAAGCGCTATGCAGCTGACGGGTTGGCGTGTGACACGTGTGCTGCACGACGTGCTGCAGAGCACGAGCCAGATCGCCAAGGACATGGACTTCCTCAACGCCTGCAGTACCGGCAGGGCGGAGCAGGTGCGGCCTCGCTGCTGCTGGCTGTGTGCCTATCCACCACGCTGCCGTGGACCACTGTCGTGGTGCAGTGCTTCCACAGCCATCGCAAACCAGTGGTGCTGCGCTCACTGTGACGGAATTCCTCGTGCACCTGCATGCATACGCAGGTTGCGGCTGCCCTGAAGGCCGGGCAGTCCCCTGACACCGCGGACTACGACACGCGTACGGGGCTCATGCTGGCGTGCCACAACGGGCACCTCCACGTCGCCAAGCTGCTGCTGCAGGGGGGCGCCGACCCTAACACCAAGGACTTCGCAGGGTGAGGCACACAGTAGTGCGAGAACACAGCCTGACTGACTCGCTGACTAGAGGATGTGCTGGGCAGGTACATACAATCGACAGTTCTCTGGTGCCACCCCACTGACTGACAACCTGGCTTGTGCCACTACCGTGTGCCCCCTGTATGTCCCCGCAGGCACACGGCCATGTGGGAGTGCGTGCAGATGCGCCACCCTGCCCTCATCGACCTGCTGCTTCAGTACGGCGGCTCGCTGGAGATGACGGGCGCGCAGGTGGCCTCCGTCATGGGCCAGCTGGTGGCGGAGGGCGACCTGCCAGTGCTGCACAACTACATCAAGTGAGCGTGGTCACCACCACACATCCTGCATTGGCGGGCAGCGCCCACAGCCCAGCATCACCTTTGCAATTAAACGCATGCCACGTCTCATTTCAGAGCTTGGCTGGTCGTGACCAAAATTAATAAAGGGCATGCCGTGCGTGTGGTGTGGCATCATGTCGCACAGGGCGGGTGCCAGGCCAGAGGAGGCCGACTACCTCGGCAACACGCCTCTCCACGTGGCGGCCTCACTAGGCAACCTGGAGGCGGCGCGCCTGCTGGTGGAGGAGGGCAACGCCACGGTGGACGTGCGGGACGTGTTTGGCCGCACGCCCCTGGACTGCGCCGAGGGGTCCAACGCGGATGGAGCTGTGGACTGCATCGCGTACCTGGGTCCCTTGGTGGCGGCTGCGGCACAGGTGAGGAAGACAGGAGGGTAGTGATGATCAAGCAGGAGCTCTCAACGTTCGCCTCACGCCGTTCGGTGGACTGTACAATGTACATACACTGACGTGTGCGCCTTGGCTGCACCTGAACTGCGCACACGTGCCACCAGGGTGCCATCAAGAGCCAAGACAACCCCTTAGCTCCGCCCGCCGCTCTTCTGCTCATGGGCCACGGCCCCTTGCTCCGCGACGCCCACATGGGCAAGAACGGCACGCTCTTTTTCGGCAACAAGAGCGGGCACCACGGCGGCTCCGGGGGAGGTTCTGGAAGTGACCAGCAGCATCAGCAGGAGCAGCAACCAGAGCCTCCAGTCAAGCTGACGCTCCCTTCCAAGCTGCTGCCAAGCAAGGGCGGCAAGGCAGCAGCCCTGGACTGGCCGGGGCTGCAGCAAGGCAGCAGCGGGAGCGAGGAAGACGCTGTGCTGAGGCTGGAGCCTCACCACGGCCACCCACGGAACGGCTCCACTGTCAAGGCAAATGTCATCGCTACAGACAACAACGGCCACCACATCGAGTTGAATGATGGTGTTGTGGGGCCGAGCTACGGCACGACGCAGCCCTCCAAGCACTCGGCCCGCTCCTCCATCGAAAGGACGTCCGTCACCACCCATAGCACGGCGGCGGCGCACCTCGTGCTGCAGCATGTGCATAGTGAGCTGGGGGAGCTCGGGGACGAGGTTGAGCAGGCGTTGCTGGATGGTGTGCTTGGCAGCGCGCGATTCCAGCCCATGCGCAGCGACAACATTGCTGCGCGACGCTCCAAGGGCGTCATGGCGGGTGCCGGGGGGATGCTGGTGCAGCAGGACGTCCAGCCGGTCAACACGGCCATCCTGCGGAGGGTGCGGAGGGCCTCGGCGACGCTCGAGGTGCCGGTGGTGGCGGCGGCGGGGCTGCTGGGGTCGGGCAGCCCGGTGCAGAGGGAGGTGGCGGGTGAGGGATCGTCTGTGGTGGGTGGGCAGCAGGGGCCCGAGGCGGAGGTGGACATGGCGGTGCTGGATGCGCCGGTGCCGCCAGATGCGCCAGTGGATGTGCAGGGTGGTGTAGGTAGTGAGGAGCGGATAGGTGTAGCCGCGGATGGCGTAGATTTGCCAGTGTAGTACAACGATGTCATGATGTACAGGATCTGCAAAGCGAGGTGCGAGGAGGAGCGAGGAGCAAGCGAGCAGGTACGGATGCAGAGCATCATCTATTGCCCATCGCGCACGAGCGTGGTGTCGCCGATGGCTTCCATCGTGCCCTGATGTGCATGGCCGCATCAGCCTCATCGCACAGCTCAGAGCCACGCACATTGGCACAGCCAGCTCGACCACAGTGTGCGAGCATTCGCACGCCTGCTGAGCTCGCGCCATCAGCTCACCTTCGCTCCGGTTCGACGTGCGGTTGCACCAAGTGCACACACACGCTGGCGCTCGAGGCGTACGCGCGGGCAGCGCCCTCGGCAATGGCTGCGATGGGCACTGACAGGAACCTGCAGGACCTGCCCGAGGAGCTCCTCCTCCAGGTGTGTGCCGGTGTGGACAAGGGTCACGGCACCCATAAGCGCACGCACACTCGCGAGAGCTCGTCGTGCGCACACACTGGCGTATACCAAGCACGTCGTGGCGCGTCGTGGCGCGCCGATGGGGGCGTGCACCAGTGGCACACACCGCCACGCGATGAGGTGGAGTCCCGTCGCACACAAGGCGCTGTGCGGCCTGCATGCACGAGCTGCACAGGTGTTTAAGCACCTGACGGACCTCGGACCCTGCTACGACACGCCAGAGGACCCCTGGTTCATCGCGCGCATGCCCTTCCGCACCGTCGATAGGGACGACCAGCCGCACCCCGGGCTCAGGGCGTATCCCTTCCTGGGTCAGGTCTGCAAGAAGTGGGAGCGCCTGCTGCGCACTCCCATCGCCCAGGTAGGCTTGCAGGGTGGCGGCGCGGCATGCCGCTGTACATGCCGCGGCGTGCCGTAACCGCTCGCTGAGCCATCGACCCGCACACTGGCCTTGCACCTTGATGCACACACCGCAGAGCATGCTGTGGCACCACCTGGTGGTGGACTTTGGGCACGAGCTGGTGACGGCCATCCACACGCCGCTCAAGTGGAGCAACCGCCGGCCCAGCACCGAGGAGTTCAGCACGGCGCTTAGCACCACCATGCTCTCCGTCAGCAAGGTGGGTTGGCAAGGCGCTTGGCTTGGAGTCTCGCAGGACTTGACAAGTGCAGGCGGTCATCAACACGTGCCCAACAACCACTGCAGGAACGTGACGCTGACTGTAGTCGCATGCTACGTTCGCAGATTATGGACTTTGTGCGGCAGCGGCGCAACACCGTCACGTCCCTCTTCCTGTGCAACAGCGAGGTGAGCGATGCAGGCCCTTCCCGTGACTGCTCAATGACACAGGTGGCTAAGCCCACCTGTGCAACGGGTCCTCAGCCACTGCTTTTGGAGGGTAAGGTGCTCAGAGTTGCGCTCGCTTGCGTGCATCAACGTTTGTGCGCAGGGCTTTTGGGGCGACGAGGGCGAGTACCTGACGCTCACCAACAAGCACAACTTCCAGGCCTCGCACCTGGGATACATCCTGGGAATGCTCAGCAACAGTTTGCAGGTACGTGCCACTATGGCCAGAGGGCATCGCACAGAGAGCTTGCAGCAAACCACACGCAGCTGTCGTCCCTGAGCCTGCCGCAGCCAGTGCTGCAGGCATGCCCCGCGCTGCACCCGTTTCCATGCCCAACTGGTGGTGCGCACTGCGTGGTGCCCCGTACTCGCACTGCGTACTGCGCAGGAGCTCAAGCTGTACAACTGCAACGACCTGATGAACAACGACGTGGGCGTCTGGACCGTGGTGGCCACGTGCCCGCAGCTGCGCACGCTCACGGTGGAGGGCATGAACTGCCGTGTGCCAAAGGAGGCCGCCGCGCACCTCGCCGCGCTCGCCAACGTGAGGCTTACAGATTGCGATGTGTGGGGACTGTAAGTTGTCATGTAGCGCAGCGTGTGTTGTGCTCCCGCCGAACCCGCTCCGCCGGGAGAGGGAGAGGGAGAGCACCGCCAGCACACTGCGTCGCTTGCCTGTATCTGCTCATCTGCTTGCCAGAGAAGGCCGCGCCAGATGTGAAGCTCGACACACACACTGGCTCAAAGCCTGCACGTTTGTGATGTGGTGTTACCTCCTGCTGGCCCCGCAGTTGCAGAGCCTGACCATCACGTGCGAGGAGCACCAGAACAACCAGTGGATCACTGGGCTGGACGCCCTGCCCAGCAGCTGGTCGGCACTCACCGCGCTTACCGAGCTCACGCTACGGGGACACCAACTGCTAGACACGTGAGCGCACTCACACTGTCACGTCGGCTGCCTGCTGCGTCCTGCGCACTGGGTGCTAGCAACGGAGGAGGACTTTATGGTCCAGGGCAAGCAGCCCTGTGGCCCTATGGTCACAGCATCCCTCCCTGTGCACACTGCGTTGTGCGCCTGCAGCGTTCCCATGTGGCTGGCGGACCTGCCCCGTCTGCGGCACCTGGACCTCAGCTGCAACGTGGCGCTCAACATTGGCAACGTCACGGCGCTCACGGAGCTGCACACGCTGTGCCTACAGGTGAGCGTGCCTGCGCACTCTAGTGCTGCTGTCACTGTCGGAGAGCAAAGTGTTGCGGCGTGGGTGACTCACCGTGCTCTGGGGCTGCCCTGACATGCAACGCCTCTCTCCCATCGCATTGTGCGCAGCACCTGGACCTGTCCCAGGCGCCCGTGGGCGGCGAGTGCATCAGCACCCTGGCCAAGCGCATCCTGCCCGACCTGACGCCCTTGGCTCGCAACCTGACGGCGCTCAGCCTGGGCCACAACCGCCTCACACGGCTGCCCGCCTGCCTGGGCAAGCTCACCAACCTGGCGGTGCTCGACTTTTCAGGTGCCGTCCTGGGCGGGAGCCTCTGTTGTGGCGGGTGCTGCGTTGTGGGCAGAAAGAGGGCAAGCAGCTTGTCTACACGGTGGGTCAAACACGCTCAAGAGCACCAGATGATTGACTTACACGCGCTGCCACGGCCTTGCGCACCTTGTCACACGCAGACAACAAGGAGCTGGTGGTGCCTCACCCGCTGACCAGCCTGGTGGGCGGCATGCCGGCGCTGGCCGTGGTGGACGCGAGGGGCGTGCACCGGGAGCACACGGACTTTTGGAGCGCCGACAAGTGCTCCACCATGCAGCACCTGGCGGACGTGAGCAAGCAGCTCAAGCGGCGGAGGTACCCCGCGCGCGTGCTGCTCGACACGTGACCCTGAGATGTGACCCTGCGCGCGCCGTGTAGATTAGCTGAGTTCGCTAGCACTTGTCGTGGCCACCATGTAGCTGCAAGCTGGAGAGGTGGATGCTCTGACGTCCTGACGTCCTGCCGTGCATGAGTTGACTTTTGCGGCTTGCCTCCGAGACCGTGTGCGGCCCGCACACGAGCGCGCAGAGACTCGACACAGCCACCACACTCACTCAAGCCGCACCGCAGCGGAGGAGCAGCAAGCTTGTTTCCTCGCCTCCGAATCGGTGTCGGAGCACCCTGTGGCCAGCCCCACCAATGGCAGCCACGCTCGCGATAGCGCTTCTCTGTTGTGCGGGCGTCGCTTCGGCGCTCACAGGTGAGCCTCATTTGCTGCGCGGGGTCTCGCCCAGGTGGGTGCTCCGAAAGCAACCAGACCAGCCCAATGCCCGCTCGCAGGCAGCGCCTACCAGGCAGACCACTCGGGCATCAAGGCCACGCTCGTGGAGGAGGGCCTGCCCGTGACCTCGCGCCGGCAGGTGGGGTGGAGGAGGAGAAAGACGCAAACGCCGGAACACCACCTCAACTCGCGGCCAGGAAGGAAGGGAGCCCCATACCTGCCTGCCTCCCTCGTTTGGCCCGCTGTCTGCGCCAATGCATGACATTGCCTGCTCCCTCGCACTGGCACCCGCAGTCTGCGCCAATGGACGATACGCACTGGCCGTGGGTCGAGCAAGTTGGCAAGGACCCCAAGGTGAGCGCACACGCGACATGCACCCCGCCAGTGTGGGAGAGGGCCTGGAGGGGTCCACCACACCAATGCCGCAGGCAGAACACTCCGACCGGGTATGAACACTCACGGGCGCCACCCTCCCGCTGTGCCCGTCGCACAGGTCTACGTGTTCCACTCGTTTCTGACCGATGAGGAGCGTCGCCACATGCTCACGCTGGCGGCGCCCGAGATGAAGCGGAGCACGGTCGTGGGCGCCGGCGGATCGAGCGTGGTGGACAACATCCGCACCAGTTACGGCATGTTCATCCGCCGCCTGCACGACCCCATCATTGAGCGCATCGAGCGGCGCATCAGCGTCTTCACGCAGTTGCCCGTCAGCCACCAGGAGGACATCCAGGTCCTGCGCTACCAGCGGGGCCAGACCTACGGCGCGCACTTTGACTCGTCGTACGACAAGGCGGGCGCAGGACCCAAGCAGCGCCTGGTGAGAGCCCTCTTAACGGCGGCAGTGGCCTTGCGCCTAAATGAAGTCGGCCGCCACATGATCAAGTGTAGCACGCCCTACCCGCCCCACCTGGCACCCGGGTGGCGCCGTGTTGTTGTGTCTTGAGCAAACATATGCGCGTAAAGCAGATGACCTACAGCTGTTCGCAAACATGCCCTCATCCGCAAATGTGTGCTTGCAGGCCACCATGCTGCTGTACCTGAGCGACGTGGAGGAGGGCGGCGAGACGGCATTCCCTCGCGACAGCGTGTGGCTTGACCCCAGGTGAGAAGGGGCTTTGCTTGGGCAGGCTTTAGCCTGGCATTGCCGCACATAGTTTGCATAGCAGGGCTCCACCGTAGAAAGGCGCCAGGGATTGCGGCCAAGGCTTGTGGGACTCATGGCAGCATGCCCCGTGCGTGCGCACACATGTTGCTGCGCGCAGCATCCCCCAACGGCTGGAGGCGGCCGGCGTGAAGTTCAGCGATTGTGCCAAAGGGCATGTGGCGGCCAAACCCAAGGCCGGGGACGCCGTGCTGTTCTACTCGGTAAGCCCAAGCACTTGGTCATGTCCTTGACGCGCGCCCTTCACTGCACGGCCCTGCACAGCTCCACCATCACACCTGCACACTCGTTGTGCACCTTTATCTGCAGTACCACCCCAACGGCACCATGGACTCGGCGTCAATGCATACGGGCTGTCCCGTCATCAAGGGCATCAAGTGCGTCGTGCCTTTTGGGGGGCTCGGGGAATGCATGAACATCGCTCCACTCGCTTGGGGGCCTTTTGGCAACGAGCTCACCGCCGTTGCTCTGCTGGTGCGTGTGCGCAGGTGGGCAGCCCCCGTCTGGATCCACATCGGTGAGTGTTGTAGCAGGGGCGGGGATGCATGGGTGCGGGTGCACAAGATGACAGAGAGACCGCTTGCAGTGGGATAAGCCACGCAGCGAGCACCCGATAGCACGTGCAGGCCATCAGACCCGTACAGCAGCGACATACGTCAGACGTCTGGCCACGGCCACATGATGCGAGGACAGCGACCCAACCGACACCGCCTGCTGCTTTGTGCGATTGGCGCGTGCAGACGAGTTCCATCCGCCACTGACGCGTCCCGACAAGCCCATCAAGGCCCGCGACCCTGGCATGTGCGACGACGAGGAGACGCGGTGTGCCACGTGGGTGGCCGCCGGCGAGTGCAGCAAGAACCCCGCCTTCATGACGGGCGAGGGGACCACCAGCTCGGGCGCCTGCCGCAAGTCGTGCGGCGTGTGCAAGGCCTGCCACCGGGGCGACTGGAAGTGCATCAACGACAACCGGCGGCAGGGCGGGTTCCTGGAGCTGGAGGAGGAGGAGATGAGGTGGCTCGGCGTGCGCTTCCCACACCACGCAGACCCCTCGCCCGAGCTTTGATATGTGTTGTGGGCTCCGCGTATATAATGCTTCTCACCTGTGCGGCGCGCGCACGCCAATGTGATCCACTTGAGCAGTTTGAGGAAGAACCAACTTGGCAATGGGCCTCAGTGACTCCCAGGTTGCCCGGACAGGATCGCCATGTGCGTTCCGCCACATGCCACATGCGTCGCCGCCACCCCGCCCACCCCGGCCGCACAGAACCAGGCCACCAGCACAGTACACAGACAGCATGCCGCCTGGTACAGATGCGGTACCGCTGCTCTCCCTGCTCGCGGCGCAGCAGCTCATCCGCCATCGACACTGCATCCTGGACATCGGCTGGCTCGCAGTGGACAGCGTGCGCATGATTCTGTCGCACTGCAGCCCCCAGGAGCTCGCGGCGATAGAGGACGGGACAGAGTGAGTCCGCAGCGTCCGAGCGAGAGAGATGCTCGTGCACGGGGCAACAGCACGAGCAGGCACCCAGCAGCGCTGCGATCGGCACCATGCAGTACGCAAGCTTCGATTCACGCAATCGCCGGTTGCGGGCTGCTCCTGTGCGCGCAGGGAGGGCTCCGGGCGCGACCTGTCCTGGTGAGAGGAGAGGAGGATGCAGCCCACAGGAGTCGTTTCGGGCACCATTGGAGGGGCAAGAGGCTGTGCCAGTGGTGGTGTCCTTGCCGCAGCCATCAGGAGAAGCCGCTGCGCGCGCCTTTCCATCACGCGCCATGTCCTCCCGCCTTCGGCGTGCCACGAGCAGGTACACCTGGGACTTGTGGTACAGGCACTACGAGCAGAAGTTCGGGGCCTACCAGGAAGGCAAGACGCAGCTGGTGCCGCTGCCGGGCAAGCAACCGCCCGACTACCTCCCGCCCAAGGGCGTGCCGGCACCCACAGGTGCGCCACCTCTTGGTTGCAGGCCATGTGGTGGAGCAGATGGCATGGCATGCACGCCGCACGGTGCTCTACGCACATGCTCGCTGCCGTGCTCGCTCCCGCACACCCCGCAGCGCACTGGCGGGCCATTATGGAGCGCGACGTGCAAAAGGAGAAGGACCGTGCGGCCAGCGTCTCTGACAGGCTGCGCAACTTGTACGCCGCAGCCAACAAAGAGAAGGCCAACCGCAGCGTCGAGGTGCGGCAAGTGCTTCTCCGTCGCACGTGTTGTGATTGTTGCATGCCTTCAGCCGGGGCGGCTGTTCGGCATGTGTGCCCCGCATGTGGCCACTCCTGCTCCAGCCACGCCTTGGGCCCACCGCTGGCTCACCAATGGCACTCACAGCTGCTTCCCTGCTCGCCCCCTGCTTCTCCCCCCCACACGCAACTCAACCTTGCAGGTGTGCGTGATTGAGCCTCCCCGCAAGCGCGCCCGCGTGGGCGGCTTTGGCGGTTCCTCCTCCTCTTCCGCCTCCGCCTCCGCCAACAAGACCCACGTCAAGATGCTGCAGAGCCTTGGCATGAGCAAGCCCTCCAGCAGCGGCAGCAGGCCGGCGGTCCCACCCGGCAGCGCCGGGCAAATGACCCGCAAGGTCACGGTGGCGCCCTCACTCGGCTACGCTGCCAACAACGCCAAGCGCATGGGCGCGTCCAGCAGCAGCACCACGACCACGACCAAGGTGGCGGAGCGCATCGGCAAAGTCACGCGCACCGTCACGGTGCACAAGGCGCAAGGGGGGGGTGGGGGCGGGGCGGCCAAGCCTTCGCCTGGCTCGTCGTCACTGTTTGGGTCATCGGGCAGGGCAGCGACGGGGTCGTATGGCGGGACACCGGCCACCCGGCCCATGGGCGCTGGAGGCAACCCACAGCAGCAGCGTAGCCTCGGCGGGGGAGGCAGCATGCGGCCGGCGGCGACGCCAGGCTCGGCAGGGAACAAGGCCGGCAGCAGCAGCAGCGGGATGCAGATGCAGCGGCGCTGATTTGGCGCAGGAGTGACGCACGCGCGTGAATGCTTGTAGCTGATTTTGTAGGACGGCGCCCGTCATCAGGACCAGTGACACTGTGTAGACCAGCGCCACCTCGTGTATTGTAGCTGATAGCGACTGCTGTGCTTCTGCTTTGCTCTTCTGCTTTGTTCTTTTGCTCTTCGAGGTGCAACTGATTTGCCACTCACCAGGGAGGGCAGAGGCAGAGAGCGAGCGCAGGAGAGAAGAATGCGCAGGGCCGCTCCGGTGCTGGCGCTGCTGCCGGCCTCCCGCGGCGTTCGTGGCCTCCTCGCCGCGCCACCGTGTCGCGGCGGGACCTTTAGCAGCCGCAGCGGCGAGGAAAGCAAGGGCGGAGAGGATGCAGCCTTCTACGACACCACAGTGGAGCGGGTAAGAGCTGCAGCAGCTCCTGCCACTGTGCCACAGGGGCCAGAACGTCACGCTGGCGATGGCGCATGCCGATTGCGTCCAACGCTGGCCTCACCCGCTGCACCTGTGCACGCAGTTCGCCTCTCAGCCGGTGGAGATGCTCAGCCTGATGCAGGTAAAGGCCTGCCTGTGGCCACACACCGCTGCCGTCGCCCGCTGGCAAATCAGCACCCACATCAGCGCCCTGCCCCCTCCTTTGTTGTGTGGAGCAGATGCTGCAGTTCGGGCGCAACGCTGCGACCGACCCTGAGAAGATCCTCAAGTCGGCACGCTACGTGCAGCGCGAGGTGCGGGGCATGCTTCCCAGCGGGCCGCCTGCACCAATGCCTGTCTCTCCACCAAGTGCAGGTGCAGGGCCATTGCCTGCGGCACACCTGCTTGCCAAGGCAGGCTGCACAGTGGGAGGGATGGGCCACCGGCAAGGAGCCCAGGGTGCGCTGCCCAGGCGAGCGCCTCACATCTGGGCGAGACTCTCCCGACACAGGCACAGACACACACACCGCACGCTGTGCAGATCCCCAAGCGCCTGGCGCGCCGCCTGCTGGACCTTCAGCTGCTTCCCTACATCGTGGTCAACAACCCGCACATCAAGCGCGTCTACACGCACTACCGGCGCTCGTTCGACGTGCTGAGGCAGCTGCCGGCGGTGCGGTCACTCGAGGACAATGCCAGCTTCTCGCAGATCATGAGGCAGCAGCTAGACCAGCACGGTGAGCCAATGCCGTGCACGGGAGAGGACAGCTTTGGTTCTCCATGGGGAGTGGCCGGTGGTGGAGCAGCTCTCCTCCATCTCTATTGGGGTTGTCAGGTTTGTGCGGGGTGGAGAACAGGATGCCCTGCAGGCGGCTCTGGCCCAGCTGCCGCGGCCTTGCTCATTGCCAGCCTGCAGCTCAGTGAGCCCATTGACCCATCGGGTCCATCGCTTTCGTGCAAGCAGGCCAGCACGCGAACAGGCCGTGGTTGGGTCAATTCCCGCCAACACTCATGGCATGGCGTTCACGACAGGTGTCATGATGCTGCAGCTGTCACACAAGCCAACGCTGCCTTGGCCCTCCTGTCTTCGTGTGTGCCCTGCAGCGCCGATGACAGGTGTCGTGATGCTGCAGCCGTCACACGAGCCAACGCTGCCTTGGCCCTCCTGTCCTCGTGTGTGCCCTGCAGCGCCCATGCTTGACGCCCTGGCCACTGGCCTGCGCGAGGTCAAGAGCAAGCAGCTGGTGGGAAGGTGCCTGCAGCTGGACGCGTTCTTTGACTCGATGCTTAGGTCGCGCATCAGCAGGCGCGTGATCGCCGAGCAGCACCTGCAGCTCACGGAGAAGAGGTGAGCCCTCGGTTGCTCAGCAGCACGTGCACGTCTTGACAGAACAGCGCCCTGGACTAGCCCTGCTTGTGAGCAACAGCTGCACCTGTATGCCACGGAAAAAAGAGGTGTGCCTGGCTTGGATGCACATGACAAGCGATGTGCACTGGCATGAACTGCTTGGCCAGGCCTGCCTGGCGATCTTTTGTGACGGCTGCAGGATCATGACACCTGTCGTGAACGCCATGCAATGATGGTGATGATGAGGAGG
>QAXK01003596.1:0-58997 GCA_004335735.1 Chlorella sp. KRBP | reverse complement strand
GCCGACGCCGACGCGGTCGCCGACGGCGTGACGGGTGACCTCGTCACCGACGGCGACGACGGTGCCGGCGATCTCGTGGCCGACGGTCAGCGGGAAGTGGGCCGGGCCCCACTCCTCGCGCACGGTGTGGATGTCGGAGTGGCAGATGCCGGCGTAGGCGATGGCGATGCGGATGTCGTCCGGACGCAGGTCACGACGCTCGATGGTGCCCTGGCGGAAACCCGACGTCGCGGAGTCGGCGATGAGTGCGGGGGTGGTGGTGGTCATCCCCTCACGCTAGGACCGCGCGAGCGCCGGGGTCCAACCACGAGCCGGGGTTCGACGGGTGAAGGTTGTCACCGGCCGCGCCGGGAATAGCCTCAGAGCTGCTCGAGGAGGCTCGCCGCCACCTCGCGGTAGGCCTTCGCGCCCTTGGAGGTGCGGGCCGTGGCGAGGATCGAGCGACCGACCGCCGGAGCCTCGGCGAAGCGCACGGTCTTGGGGATCGGCGGCGAGAGGACGGGCAGGCCGTAGCGCTCCCCGACGTCCTCGAGCACCTCACGGGCGTGGGTGCTGCGGCCGTCGTAGAGGGTCGGGAGGATGCCGATGACGCGCAGCTTCTTGTTGAGGATCTTCTTGACGTCGGCGACGGTGTCGAGGAGCTGCCCGACGCCGCGGTGGCTGAGCATCTCGCACGGCATCGGGACGATGAGCCCCTGGGCGGCGGTCAGCGCGTTGAGGGTGAGCACCCCGAGGCTCGGGGAGCAGTCGAGGACGATGACGTCGTAGTCGCGGCGCACCGGCTCCAGGGCGCTCTGCAGCACGTACTCGCGGGCCGGCCGGCCGAGCAGCACGGCCTCGGCGCCGGCGAGCTCGATGGAGCTCGGGACGAGGTGCACGCCGTCCTCGCACTCGTGGACGACGTCGGCGAGGTCGGCGCCGCCGACGAGCACGTCGTGGACCGAGGCCTCGACGGTGTCGGGGTCGATGCCCAGGCTGAAGGTCAGGCAGGCCTGGGGGTCGAGGTCGACGAGCAGCACGCGCTTCCCGGCCTCGGCGAAGGCGGCGCCGAGCGAGGCGACCGAGGTGGTCTTGGCGACACCGCCCTTCTGGTTGGCCAGGGCGATGATCGGGGCCTTGCGCGAGCGCGCCATCGAGCGCCTTCCGTCGGCGGGGTCAGGGGGTCGCGGCGATTCTCTCATCCGGCCGCTCCCGTCCCGCGGCGAGGACGAAGCGGCGGAAGGCCTCGGCCGAGGGCAGCAGCGGACGACCCTCGACCCACGCCAGGCCCACCTCGCGCTGGGCCCCCTCGTCGGTGAGCGGGACGAGCCGGGTGCGGGCGAACGTGGTCGGGGCGGGCAGGCCCTGGGCGGGCACGACGGCGACCCCGAGCCCGGCCGCCACGAAGCCGCGGATGGTCGGCAGGTCGTCGGCCTCGGTGGCGATCTCGGGCTCGAAGCCCGCGGCCCGGCACAGGTCGAGGGTCTGCTGGCGCATGCCCGACGGTGCCCCGCGCAGGACGAACGGCTCACCGGCGACCTCGGAGAGCGCCACGGCGTCGCGGCCGGCGAGGGGGTGACCGAGGCCGACGGCGAGCACGAGCGGCTCGACGAGCAGGCGCTGCCAGACCACGCCCTGGCCACCGACCCGGGCCGCGGTGAGCTCGAGGTCGGCCCGCCGGGTGGCCAGCTGGGTCGAGATGCGGCCGTGCTCGCCGACGGCGGTCCGGGCCAGGGCGATGCGGACCCGGGGGTGCTCGCGCCGGAAGGCCCCGACGAGGGTGGGGACCAGCCAGCTGCCGAGGCTCAGCGGGAAGGCCAGGGTGACGACACCGCTCTCGGGGTCGACGAGCTCACCGACGGCGGCCAGGCCGTCGTCGAGGTCGTTGACGAGGGCGTCGACGTGGCGCTTGAAGGCCGAGCCGGCGTGCGTCATGCGCAGCACCCGCCCCTGGCGGTGCAGCAGGGGGGTGCCGACCTCGGCCTCGAGCCGGGCCAGCGCCCGCGACACCCCGGGCTGGCTGACCTCGAACACATCGCTGACCTCGGTCACGGTGTAGCCGTCCGCGACGAGCTGGAACCAGCGCAGCGCATCCGTGTCCATCCCATGATGATATCGCATACGTGCTATGTGCCGTTTTCATTGGACGCATGGGTGGGGTCGATCCGACACTGGACGCATGACGAACACCACCGCCCTCTGGACCACCGTCAAGGACGAGCTGCGCGAGCGCCGCGAGCGTCGGGCCGCGATCCGCACCCTGCGCGAGGACCTCTCGCACTACCGCACCCCGGCCGAGATCGAGGACCTCCTCGTCGCCGTCGACGCGCAGGAGGCCACCGGCGAGGCCGCCGCCGAGGCGCCGGTCATCCGCGCGATCCTCCACGACAACCTCCAGCAGTACTACGGCCTGCACAGCCCCGTGCGCCGCGCCGCCGGTCTCTGAGACCGGGGCGTCGCCGCCGCTCGGCTCAGCCGCGCGGCAGGGTCCCCGGGACCACCCGCCGCCCGATCGGGCCGGGGTTCCAGGCGACCTCCCACCGGATGCCGTCCGGGTCCGCGAAGTACCCGCTGTACCCACCCCACTCGCGCTCGACCGCTTCCCCCACCACCGCCCCTGCAGCCGCCGCGAGGTCCAGGACCTCGTCGACGAGCGCGGGGGTCTCGACGTTGTGGGCCAGGGTGACGGGCAGCAGCCCCGGCCCCTGCACCGTGCGGCCCCCGACCTCGGCCTCGAACGCCGACCGGTCCCAGAGCGAGAGCACGAGCCGGTCCCCGGCGGCGAACATCACGACCTCACCGGCGACCTCGAGCTCGGGGGTCCAGCCCAGGCCGTCGGCGTAGAAGCGCCGCGAGGCCTCGAGGTCGGTGACGGCGAGGGTGACGAACGAGATGCGCTGGTCCATCGCCGCAGCCTGCCACGACCCCCGGACACCCCGGCAGGCCCGTGGACGGGCTCTGGCGCGGCATCCCCCGGACCCCTACGCTGGGCGCGTTCGGTGCGTATGACGAGACAGGTTGCCCCATGAGCAACGAGTTGCCGACCGTCGCGACCGCCCGCCTCCTCGAGGGCGCGCGCTACGAGGTGATGCCCACGGCCTCCATCGCGGAGTCGGTGCTGCAGCACGTCCCCCCGAGCGTGGCCCTGACGGTCACGGCCGCGCCGGGGAAGGGGCTGGCCGCCACGCTCGACCTCGCGGGCGAGCTGGCCGCGCAGGGGTACCGGGTCGTCCCCCACCTCGCGGCGCGGATGGTCACCGGCCGCGACGAGCTCGTCGACGTCGTGGCCCGGCTCGCGGAGGCCGGTATCACCGCGGTGTTCGTGCCGGGCGGTGACGCCGACCCACCGGCGGGCGACTACACCTCGGCCCTGGACCTCCTGCAGGACCTCGCGGGCATCGAGCACCCCTTCACGCACGTCGGCATCACCGGGTACCCCGAGTCCCACCCGACGATCGACGACGACGTCACGGTCCAGTCGATGTGGGACAAGCGCCGGTACGCCACACACGTCGTCTCCAACATGACCTTCGACGCCGAGCACCTCGGCACGTGGTGCGAGCGGATCCGCCGCCGCGGCGTCACCCTCCCCCTCCTCGTCGGGGTGCCCGGCCCCGTGGAGCGCACCAAGCTGCTCGGGATGGCGACGAAGATCGGTGTGGGAGAGTCGCTGCGCTTCCTGCGCAAGCAGAAGTCCGTGTTCGCGCGGATCGCCGCGCCCGGCTTCTCCACCGACCGGTTCGTCAGCCGCGTGGCCGCCCTGTCGGCCAACCCCGCCCTCGGCATCGAGGGCCTGCACCTCTTCACCTTCAACCAGGTCGAGGTCGTCGAGGCGTGGCGGAGGCGCATGCTCGAGGAGGCCGCCACGGCGAGGGTCCGTCCGCCCGGCTGAGCCCTCGACACCACGGCGTCCGCCCGGCGGGACGCGTGCCGCCACCGGGGCACCGGCTCGTACCGTTGACCCGTGACCAACCGACTCCAGTCCCTCCTCGCCGGGCGCCCGGCCGTGTTCGACGGCGGCTACGGCTGGCTCCTCCAGGAGCGCGGCCTCCCGATGGGCGAGTGCGCCGAGTCGTGGAACCTCGAGAACCCCGACGCCGTGGCCGCCCTCCACGACGAGTACCTCGGCGCCGGGGCGCGGCTCGTCACGACGAACACGTTCGGGGCCACCGAGCCCCGCCTCGCCCAGCACGGCCTCTCCGGCCGCACCCGTGAGGTCAACCGCGCCGGCGCCGCGCTCGCCCGCTCGGTCGCGGACCGGCACGACGCGCTCGTCGCCGGTGACATCGGCCCGACCGGCGAGCTGCTCGAGCCGCTCGGCGCCCTCTCCCCCGACGCCGCGACGGCGCTGTTCGGCGAGCAGGTCGACGGGCTGCGGGCCGGGGGCGCCGACCTCCTCCTCGTCGAGACGATGAGCGACCTCGGCGAGGCCCGGGCGGCCGTCGCCGCGGCGCGCGAGGTGGCACCCGGGCTGCCGGTCGTCGTCACGCTCTCCTTCGACACCAACCTCCGCACGATGATGGGCGTCGACCCCGCCACCGCCCTGCGCACCCTCGCCGACGACGGCGTCGACGCGGTCGGCGCGAACTGCGGCCGGGGCCCCGAGGAGATGCGCACGATCGCCGAGCAGCTCGCCGCCGCCCGGCCCGAGGGGCTGCTCCTCGTCGCCCAGTCCAACGCCGGCCTCCCCGAGCTCGACGGCGACCGGTTCGTCTACACCGTGGGTCCGGAGGCGATGGCCGCGCACGCCCTCGAGCTGCGCGACCTCGGCATCGACGTCATCGGCGCCTGCTGCGGGTCCTCCCCCGAGCACACCCGCGCGATGGCCGCGGCCCTCGCCACCGCCTAGGCGACGAGGGCCGGGGTCGGGGCGCGCAGGCCGTCCGGTCAGGCGGCGCGGCGGGCCAGGCTGGCGCCCGCCTCGGCCGCAGCCTCCTCGGCCGTCTTGCGCATGAGCGTCCCGAGCTCGACGAGCTCGTCCATCGCCGGGTTGACCCCCGCGAGGGTCAGCTCGCGCTCGATGAGCGTCAGGTCGGCACCCCACACGTCGACGAGCACGCGGCGAAGGTAGTCGGTGCTGTGGTCCCAGCCCTCCTTGGGGGTACCGGGCGCGTACGAGCCGCCCCTGGTCACCAGCGCCACGACCGGCGTGCCCTCGAGCAGCCGGGCACCGTGCTCGGCGCCGGCGATCGCCAGGTCGAACCACGCCTTGACGTGCTGCGAGACACCCCAGTTGTAGAGCGGGAGGGCGAGCACGGCGGCGTCGGCGCCGCGCAGCTCGTCGGCGAGCGTGCGGGCCAGCTCGACGGCGGCCCGCTGCTCGTCGCTGCGCTGGTCCTCCGGGGTGAAGCCCCCGCCGACGGCCAGCGGCCAGGCGGTCGACGGCAGCGGCTCGGCGCCGAGGTGGCGGCGCACGACCGGCTCGTCCGGGCGCGCGGCGGTGAAGTGCTCGAGGACGAGGTCGGCGAGCGCGCTGCTGGCCGAGCGGTCGCCCTGGATGCTGGCGTCGATGCGGAGGACGGTCATGGGGTCTCCTCGAAGTGGTGGGGTTGAATGTTCAACAACGGTACCCCGCTCTGGGTTGAATGTTCAACTCGACGGTAGTATGACCGGCATGTCCTCCGAGCCGCGGGCCGCCGCCGACGCCGTGCCGTGGCTCGACGACGCCCAGCTCCACGACTGGAAGTCGCTGATGTCGCTGGTCACCGCTCTCCCGAGCGCCCTCGACGCGCAGCTCAGGCGCGACTCCGGGCTCAACTCCTTCGAGTACCACGTGCTCGTGGCCCTGGCCGACGCCCCGGGCGCCACCCTGCAGCTCTCCCAGCTCGCGACCCTGTCGCGCGGTTCGCTCTCCCGCCTCTCGCACGCCGCGAGCCGGCTCGAGTCCGCCGGCTGGATCACCCGCTCGGTGTGCACCGGAGGCGGTGGGCGGCGGGTCGAGGCCCGGCTCACCGAGGCCGGCTGGGACACGCTGCGCGAGAGCGCTCCCGGTCACGTGCGCGAGGCCCGCAGGCTCGTCGTCGACGTCCTCACACCCGAGGAGCTCCGGGCCCTGGGCGTGGCCGCCCGCAAGGTCGCCCGGGCTGCCGGCATGGATCTCGAGTCCTGCGAGGAGGACCCGCTCAACGGGTCGTGCTGAGCAGTCCCGCGAGGGCGCGCTCGAGCCCACCGCCCCCGGTGGGCCGCACCTCGAGCGGGAGGCCGATGCGGTCCGCGGCCTCCTGCGCCAGCGTCCGCAGCTCGGCCCGCTCGGCCTCGTCGGTGCTCTGCGCGAGCCAGACGACGCGCGTGTAGTGGCGGAAGTAGTCGTCGCGCAGCTCCGGGTGGCGGTCGAGCCCCAGCTCCTGGACCACGGTGCGCGAGAACGACCTCACGAGGAAGTCGGTGAGCAGGTAGGTCCCGGGTTCGGTCGTGGTCAGGTCCTCGACGACCTCGGGCCCGGCGAAGAGGTCGTAGCAGTGCAGCCCGGGCAGCCGCTCGACGCCGAGGCGGGTGCAGACCTCGTCGAGCGCGCCGTAGGTGCCGCAGTCGGCGTACCCGACCGCGACCCGCTCGTAGCCCGCGCGCAGGGTGAGGACGAGTTCCTCGACGGCACCGGCAATCCGCTCGGGACGGTTGTGCAGCAACGGGGGCAGCGGGTGGACGTCGACCGGCCACCCGTGCCGGGCCACCGCCTCGGCGGCGGGCTGCGCGATGGCGCCACAGGCGACGAGGGCCACCCGCCCGCGGCGGCTCCGCTCAGACGGGGAAGGCGAGCTGGTCGACGAAGCGGTCGTTGAAGTCGGGACGGTCCGAGAGCTCGACATAGGCCACCTCCTCGAGCAGCGCGTCCGCGCCCGCCCGCTCGCGCGCGGACAGCAGCACCATCTTGGCCCCCTCCCCCGCGACGTTCCCGGCGGAGACGATGCGCAGCACCGACAGCCTGGGCACGAGGCCGATCCGCACGGCCGACGCCGGGGAGAGGTAGGAGCCGAAGGACCCCGCGAGGAGGACCTGCTGCACGTCCGAGGCCTCCAGCCCGAGCTCCTCGAGCATCAGCGTCCAGCCGGTGGAGATCGCGGCCTTCGCGAACTGGAGCTCGCGGACATCGCGCTGGGACAGGTAGACCGATTCGGCGGCCGGCCCGTCGGGGGTCGGGCGGTGGAGGACGAAGACGCGCTCGCCGTCGCGCACGGTGGTAAGCCGGTCGGCCAGCGCGGGGGCGCTCTCCGCGGCGACCTCCTCGGGCACGAAGCGGCCGGAGGCGTCGAGCAGCCCGACCCTCGCCAGCTCCGCGACGGCGTCGACGAGCCCCGAGCCGCACAGCCCGCGCGGCTCGACGTCGCCGATGACGCCCAACGTGACTGCGGCAGAGGGGTCCTCGGCCGTGGGGTCGAGCCGGATGACCTCGATGGCCCCGTCGGCGGCCCGCATCCCGCAGCGGATGGCACCGCCCTCGAACGCCGGTCCGGCCGGGGCCGCGGTCGTGACGATGCGCTCGCCGTCGGTGAGGGCGATCTCGCAGTTGGTCCCGACGTCGATGAACAGGCGCACCCGCTTGTCGCGGTCGAGCCCGCTCGCGAGCATCCCCGCGACGATGTCGCCGCCGACGTAGGCGCCGAGCGCGGGGAAGACCACGGCCCGCGCCCCGGGGTGCACGGCCAGGCCGAGGTCGCTCGCGAGCAGCACCGGCCAGTCGGCGCTCACCTGGATGAACGGCGCGACCCCGAGCGGCTCCGGGTCGACCCCGAGGAGCAGCGCGGTCATCGTCGCGTTGCCGGCCAGTGCCACCTCGTAGACGGCGGCGGGGTCGACGCCACCCTCCTCGCACACCTCGGCCGCGAGCTCGGCGAGGGTCTCGCGGGCCAGGGTGGTCAGCCGAGGGAGCGCCTCGGGGTCCATCATCGTCGCGCTGATGCGGGTGATGACGTCGCCGCCGAACGGTTGCTGCTTGTTGAGGATCGAGGCCACCGCCACCGGCGTGCCGGTCTCGAGGTCGAGCAGCGTCGCGACCACCGTCGTCGTGCCGAGGTCGAAGGCGATGGCGTGCCGGAGCCCGGTCGTGTCGCCGGGCTCGACATCGACCAGCGTCTCGTCGACCACCACCGCCGTCACCTTGAAGTCGTTCTGCCGCAGCACGGTCGGGAGCCGCCGCAACGCGTGGAGGTCGGGCTCGAGGGTGAGGTCCTCGATGGCGTCGCGCAGCCGGGCGAGGTCGGTGCGCTGGTCGGCCAGGGTCGGCTCGGTCAGCTCGACGTACCGCTTCTGCACCGCCGGCCGGAGGATGACCTGCCGGCCGACCCCGACCGTCGAGGCCTTGGGCCGGGTGACGAGCGGCGGCACCTCGACCGCGAGGTCGTGCGTCGCCCGGACCAGGCAGGCCAGCCGCCAGCCGCCGGCGAGCTGCTCGTCGGTGAAGGTCCGCCGGTCGTGGCGGGTGACCGGCGAGACCGCCTCGGTCAGCCGGACGAGGCACTTGCGGCACGTGCCGTGGCCTCCGCACGTCGAGTCGATGGCGATGCCGTTCCACGACGCGGCGTCGAAGACCGACACCCCGGGCGGGACGCGCACGCTGCGGTCGGCGGGCGCGAAGGACAGGGTGACCCGCCCGGTGCCCTCGGACACCTCCTCGCCCTCGCCGACCGACGGCGGTGGCTCGAGCAGACCCTCGCGGCGCAGCCCCTCGACGACGTCCTCGAACGGCCGGCCCGGCCCCCGGTCCTCGCTCACGCGCCGGCCGCGGCCTCCGCCGCCTGCCGGGCCCGGTGGGCCGAGATCCACGACATGCCCCACTCGTCGTTGCCGAGGAGCAGGTCGGAGGCGCGCACGGCGTCGACGATCTGCGGCGTGCGGGCGTCCATGATCGCGCTCGTCATGCCGGCCGACATCGCGAGCGGCAGCCACGCCGAGTTGATCGCGTGCCGCCCGGGCATCCCGAAGCTGACGTTCGAGGCCCCGCACGTGGTGTTCAGGCCCCACCGCTCACGGATGCCGCGGATCACCTCGAGGGTGACCCGTCCGACCGTGGAGTCGGCGCCGATGGGCATGGCGAGCGGGTCGATGACGATGTCCTCGATCGCGATGCCGTACTCCTCGGTGGCGACCCGGACGATCTTCTCGGTGAGGGCGAGGCGCTTCTCGGCCTCCATCGGGATCTCGTCCTCGTCGTTGGGGAGGGCGACGACGGCGGCGTCGTACTTCTTGACGAGCGGCAGGATCGCGGCCATCCGGTCGTCCTCGGCGGTGATCGAGTTCACCAGTGCCCGACCCTGGTACACCGAGAGCCCGGCCTCGAGGGCCTCGACGACGGAGGAGTCGATGCAGATCGGGAGGTCGGTGAGGGACTGCACCAGCTCGATGGCCTTGACGAGCAGCTCGGCCTCGTCGGTCAGCGGCACGCCCATGTTGATGTCGAGGACGTCGGCGCCACCGGCGACCTGGGCCGCGACGTCCTTGGCGATGAGCGACAGGTCGCCCTCACGCAGCGCGGCCTGGAGGACCGGGCGACCGGTGGGGTTGATCCGCTCGCCGATGACGCAGAAGGGCTTGTCGGCCCCGATGACGACCTCCTTGGTCGCGGAGCGGAGGACGGTGTGCCGGAGGGGGGCGCTCACGCCAGCACCTTCGCGCGGCGCTCCTGGAGGAGGGCCTTGGCCCGCTTGACCGTGGCCGAGGCGTCGGCCGCGTACCCGTCGGCGCCGACCGCGTCGGCGTACTCCTGCGTCACCGGGGCACCGCCGACCATGACGATGACCGAGTCGCGCATGCCGGCCTTCTCGAGGGCGTTGAGGTTCGCCTTGAACATCGGCATCGTCGTCGTGAGGAAGGCCGAGAAGCCGACGATGTCGGGCTGGTGCTCGTCGATGGCCGCGACGAACTTCTCCGGAGCCACCTGCACGCCGAGGTCGATGACCTCGAAGCCCGCGCCCTCGAGCATGATGTTCACGAGGTTCTTGCCGATGTCGTGGACGTCACCCTTGACGGTGCCCATGAGGAACTTGCCGATGGTCTGGACGCCGGTGTCGGCGAGCAGCGGGCGCAGCACCTCCATCGAGCCGGCCATCGCGCGACCGGCGATGAGCATCTCCGGGACGAAGAAGTCACCGCGCTCGAACCGCGCCCCGACCTCCTCGAGCGCCGGGATCAGCGCGTCGAAGAGCAGGTCGCCCGGCGGCATGTCCATCGACAGTGCCTGGTGGGTCAGGTCGAGCACGGCCGGGCCGTTGCCGACGAGCGTCTCGTCGTACAGGCCCTTGAGGATGTCGTCGGGTGTCATGCCGCACCTTCCTGTGGGTGGTTCTCGAGCCGTGCGGAGAGCGCCGCGGCGTGGGTGGCGACGAGCGAGCCCGTCGACGGGATCTGGTCGGAGAGACGGGAGGTCGGACCGGAGATCCCGAGTGCGGCGACGACCACGCCCCGTGCGCGCACGGGTGCGGCCACACCGGTGAGGCCGGGCTCGAGCTCGTCGACGGTGGCCGCCCAGCCGGCCCGCCGGATGCCCGGCAGCTGCTCGGCGAGCTGGGCGCCGGAGGTGACCGACGCGGCGGCGGGGGCCTCGAGCGGGCCGCTCGGCACGGGCAGCGCGCCGTATGCGTAGAGCACCTTCCCGAGGGCCGAGGCGTGGGCGGGGACGTCGGTGCCGACCCAGTCGCGCGAGCCGAGGAAGTAGGCGGCGTCGACCTGGGCGACCTGGACGACCGTCCCCCGGCGGGGCACCCCGAGGTTGACCGTCTCCCCGGTCAGCTCGCCGAGCGCGCGCATCGCGGGGCCGGCGGCCTCGACGAGGACCTCGTCGTCGGTGCGGCGGCTGGCGTAGAGGTCGAAGAGGGGCCCGGGCGACCAGGCGCCGGCCTCGTCGCGGGCCAGCAGCTCGGCCCGCTCGAGCGCGCCGAGCAGCCGCTGCGTCGTGGAGCGGGCCAGACCCGTGCTCTCGGCGAGCGCCGTCGCGGCGACCGGCCCCTCGGCGCGCACGACGCGCGCCACGAGGTCGGCGGCCCGGTCGATCGACTGGGTGCCGGTGCTCGGGCTCGACGGCGTCACGGTGGTGGTCCTCCTGGGGGCGGGGGCGGCGCGGCGGTGCTCATGATGTGGGCCTTGCCGGTCCACATGATGAGGCTAGGATGTGACCCCGCTCACCGTCAACGCTCGCCCAGCCCCCGGAGGCCGCGCATGTTCACGAACCGGATGCCGCGCTACGAGATCCTCTCGGCCGACGCGATGGCCCAGCTCGACGCCGGGTGGCGGCGGCTGGTCACCGAGATCGGCGTGGAGTTCATGAGCGAGCGCGCCCTCGAGCTGTTCCGGGAGGCGGGCCAGCGGGTCGAGGAGAACACCGTCTTCCTCGACCCCGAGTTCATGCTCGAGCAGGTGGCCAAGGCGCCCCGCGAGTTCGACGTGCAGGCCCGCAACGCCGAGCGCAGCATCCACATCGGCGGCGACTCGATGGCCTTCGGTGCCGTCTACGGGCCACCGTTCGTGCGCGACGGGGAGACCCGGCGCGACGGCACGATGGAGGACTACCGCAACTTCGCCCGTCTCTCGCAGTCGTTCTCGGTGCTCGACTCCGCCGGCGGCGTGGTCTGCGAGCCCAACGACACCCCGCTCGACTCGCGCCACCTCGACATGACCTACGCGCTGATGACGATCACCGACAAGGTCTTCATGGGCAACGTCGTCTCCGGCGAGAACGCCCGCGACGTCATCGCGATGTCCGAGATCCTCTTCGGCGGGCGCGAGGCCATCGAGAGGACCCCGGTCTCCATCAGCCTCGTCAACTGCAACAGCCCGCTGCGCTGGGACGACCGGATGCTCGACGCGCTCTTCGAGTACGCCGCCGCCGCCCAGCCGGTCGTCCTGACCCCGTTCATCCTCATGGGCGCGATGTCGCCGGTGACCATCCCCGCGGCGCTCGTCCAGCAGATCGCCGAGGCGCTGTCCGGCATCACGCTCGCCCAGCTCATCCGTCCGGGCTGCCCGGTGATCTTCGGGTCCTTCCTCTCCAACATCGACATGCAGTCCGGCTCACCGACGTTCGGCACCCCGGAGTCGGGCATCGGCCTGCTCTGCACCGGCCAGATCGCGCGACACTTCGGGCTGCCGTTCCGCACCGGCGGCGGGCTCACCTCCTCGCAGGTCCCCGACGCGCAGGCCGGCTACGAGGCGCTGATGACGCTCATGCCGACCTTCCTCGCCGGCACCAACTGGGTGATGCACAGCGCCGGCTGGCTCGAGGGCGGGCTCGTCGCCGGCTTCGAGAAGTTCGTCATCGACTGCCAGATCGTCGAGATGCTCCAGCACGAATTCACCCCGCTGGAGATCGACGAGGGCTCGCTCGGCTTCGACGCCCACCAGGAGGTCGGCCACGGCGGGCACTTCCTCGGGTCGATGCACACCATGGAGCGCTTCCGGACCTGCTTCTACCGGCCCTTCCTCAACTCCTCGGAGAACTACGAGCGCTGGATGCGGAACGGGGCCCAGGACACCGCGACCCGCTCGGCGGCGATCTGGCGCAAGCGCCTCGAGGAGTACGAGCAGCCGGCCCTCGACGAGGCCGTGCGCGCCGAGCTCGAGGAGTACGTCGTGCGCCGGCGCCGCGAGCTCGGGGACTGACCCGGCGCCCACCGGTCGCTGCGCCTGACGCGGAGCTGCGCGCCCATGCGTGACGCGGTGGCGCGGCCCCGCGCCCCTGGCAGCCCCGGGGTTGCGTCATTCGCTACCGTTGCGCCATGCGCACCACCACGCGGGACGGCGGGAGCACCGTCCAGTCCGTCGACCGGGCCGTGACCATCCTCGAGCTGCTCGCGCTGCACGGGGCGGCCGGCATCACCCAGCTGGCCCGGGAGCTCGGGGTCCACAAGTCGACGGCGAGCCGCCTGGTCTCCGCCCTCGAGCGGCGCCGCCTCGTCGAGCAGGTCGAGGAGCGCGGGCGCTACCGACTCGGGGTCGGCGTCCTCAAGCTCGCCGGGGCGACGAACGCCCGCCTCGACCTCGTGCAGGAGGCCCGGCCGGTCGTCCGCCGGCTGGCCTCCGAGACCGGCGAGACGGTCAACCTCGCGGTCCTCTCGGGCGGGGCCGCGCTGTACGTCGACCAGGTCTCCGGCGCCTCGAGCCTGTCGTCGTACAACTGGGTCGGCCAGCACATCCCGCTGCACGCGACGAGCAACGGCAAGGTGCTCATCAGCGAGCTGCCCGACGCCGAGCTCGGCCGCCTGCTCGGCGAGCTGGTGCGCTACACCCCTGCGACGATCACCGACCGCACCGTGCTCGACAACCAGCTCACCGAGGTCCGCGAGCGCGGCTGGGGGGTGGCCGTCGACGAGCTCGACGTCGGCCTCACCGCCGTCGCCGCCCCGGTGCGGGACGCGCACGGCGACGTCGTCGCGTCGGTGAGCGTCTCCGGCCCCACCTTCCGCTTCGGCGACACCCGGGTCGAGCAGCTCGTCCCGCTCGTGCGGGCCGCGACCGCCGAGATCTCCGGCCGCCTGGCCCACGGCCCCGGGGAGCGCTGACCCCTCCCTCCGTCACCTGGACCCGAGGACCACAGGGCGTCCGCACCCTTGACCGCGCCCGGGCACGGGGCCATTCTGTTGCGCAGAACACATGATGTTGCACATCGCGCAACTGTGGAGGTGGACGGTGACGGACCTGGCCGTGGACCGGGCGACGACGCCCCAGACGGACCCATCCTCCAGCGCGCTGTCGGTGCGCGGGCTGTGGAAGGTCTTCGGACCCGACGCGGAGAAGCTCGTCGGGACCCCCGACCTCGAGCTGAGCCGGCAGGAGCTGCAGGCCAAGAGCGGCCACGTCATCGGCGTACGCGACGTCTCCTTCGACGTCGCCCCGGGCGAGGTCTTCGTCGTCATGGGCCTGTCGGGCTCGGGCAAGTCGACCCTCGTGCGCCTCATCACCCGGCTCATCGAGCCCACGGCCGGCACGGTCGTGCTCGGCGGCGACGAGCTGACGGCGATGGGCGAGGAGGAGCTGCGCGAGATCCGCCGCCGCAAGGTGTCGATGGTCTTCCAGCACTTCGGCCTGCTCCCCCACCGCAAGGTCATCGACAACATCGCCTTCGGCCTCGAGGTCCGTGGTGAGGACCGGGGCCCCCGTCGCAACCGGGCCCAGGAGATGGTCGACCTCGTCGGCCTCTCCGGCTACGAGCAGAACTACCCCGACCAGCTCTCCGGTGGCATGCAGCAGCGCGTCGGCCTGGCGCGGGCGCTGGCCGGCGACCCGGCCGTGCTGATGTTCGACGAGCCGTTCAGCGCCCTCGACCCGCTGATCCGCCGCGACATGCAGAAGGAGGTCATCCGGCTGCACCACGAGGTGGGCAAGACGATGGTCTTCATCACCCACGACCTCGACGAGGCCCTCAAGCTCGGCGACCGGATCCTCATCATGCGCGACGGCGCGATCGTGCAGGTCGGCGCGCCCGACGAGATCATCGGCGCCCCGGCCGACGACTACGTCCGCGACTTCACCGCCGAGGTCCCCAAGTCCCACGTCCTCACCCTCAAGTGGGTGATGCGCGAGCCGTCCTCGCCGGACGAGGGCGCCGGTGCGCCGGCGCTCCCCGACACGACCATCGTCCGCGAGGCGGCCCGTGCGGTGCTCGCCGCCGACGGCCCGGTGCGCGTCGTCGACGCCTCGGGGCAGGTCGTGGGGGTCGTCGACGACGAGGACATCCTGCGGGTGGTCGTCGTCGAGCAGCACGCCCCGGCCGGCGCGTCGTGACGACCACGCTGGAGCCGGCACCGGCGCCGAGGGTCACCAAGGAGGAACAGCCGCGCACCGTGGTCGCGCCCTCGCGGCACACCGGCCGCAAGCTGCTCGTCGTGCTCGCGCTCTGGCTGGTCGCCTGGGCCACGCTGCGCGGGAGGCAGACCCTCGCCCTGGCCAACGCCGACACCACGGGTCTGCACGAGTGGTTCAACACCGTGCGCGACGAGGTCCAGCTGCTCGGTCAGGACAACTGGTTCTTCCACGGCGTCCTCGGCACCGTCGCCTCGGTCCTCGACGACTTCGTCGGCCTGCTCCAGGACCACCTGAGCGCTGTGACCCCGGGTGACTACCTCGGCTGGTTCGGGGTGCTCGCCCTCGCGGCGTGGGTCACCTACGCCCTCGCCGGGCTGCGCTCGACGGTCCTCGTGACGGCCGTGCTGCTCTACCTCGGCGTCGGCGGTCTGTGGACCGACGGCGTCGACACCCTCATCGTCACCCTCGTCGCCGTCGTCATCTGCATCGTCATCGGCCTGCCGCTGGGCATCGCGATGTCGCGCAGCCGGCGCACCTCGACCGTCGTCACCCCGCTGCTCGACATCATGCAGACGATGCCGTCCTTCGCCTACCTCACCCCGATCGCCCTGTTCTTCGGCATCGGTCCGGCGTGCGCCATCGTCCTCACCCTCATCTACGCCCTCCCGCCGCTCGTGCGCATCACCGAGCACGGCCTGAACTCGGTCGCGGAGAACACGGTCGAGGCCGGTCGATCGCTCGGCGTGACCAAGGGCCAGCTGCTGCGCCAGGTCCAGCTGCCGATGGCCAAGCGCACGATCGTCGTCGGCATCAACCAGTGCACGATGGCCGCCCTGTCGATGGCGACCATCGCCGCCCTCGTCAACGGTCCGGGTCTCGGCAAGCCCGTCATCTCGGCGCTCCAGACGCTCAACGTCGGCGCCGCCTCCGTCGCCGGCCTCGGCATCGTCCTCATCGCGATCATGCTCGACCGCACGACGACCGCCGCGAGCGAGCGCACGGCCCCGGCCGGCCAGCGGGTGGCGGCGGTCGGCTCGCCCGGCTTCTTCCGTGGCCAGACCATCGTCATGGAGAAGCTGCCCCGCTGGGCCACCGAGGAGGGCGGCCGGGGCCAGCGCGCCAAGCACCTGACCACCGGCGGCCGGCGCCTCGTCCTCGGCATCCTCCTGCTGCCGGCCCTCGTCGCCGCCTTCTACTCGACCCGCTACCTCCAGCTCTCGCAGTTCCCCGACGTCTCCGGTGTGCCCGTCATCGGCGAGCTGAGCGCCGGCCCGCTCGGCGGCCACATCAACGACCTCACCGAGGCCGTCGTCAACGCGCTGTCCGGAGTGACCAACGGGTTCAAGAACCTCGTGACGACCGCGATGCTCAACCCCCTGCAGTCGGTGATGTCCGACCTGCCGTGGTGGGTCATGGCCCTCGTCCTCCTGGCCGTCGCGTACCTGCTCGGCGGGTGGCGCCCCACCGCCGTCACCGCCGTCTGCGAGGCCGTCATCCTCGGCACCGGCCTCTGGTACGACGCGATGGTCACCCTGACGATGACCCTCGTCGCGACGCTGCTCGTCATGCTCATCGCCGTGGTCCTCGGGGTCGCGATGGGGCGGGGGCGGCGGACGGACACCGCGATCCGGCCCTTCCTCGACGGCTTCCAGACCATCCCGGCGTTCGTCTACCTCGTGCCCGCGCTCGCCCTCTTCGCCGCCACCCGCTTCACGGCCATCATGGCCGCCGTCGCCTACGCCGTCCCGATCGCCACCAAGCTCGTCGCCGACGGCGTGCGCGGTGTCTCGCCGGCCTCGGTCGAGGCGGCCCGCTCCACCGGGATCACCCGCTGGCAGATGATCTCCAAGGTCCAGCTGCCGATGGCGCGCGAGGCGCTGGTCCTCGCCACCAACCAGGGTCTGCTCTACGTGCTGTCGATGGTCGTCATCGGCGGCATGGTCGGCGGCGGCAGCCTCGGCTACCTCATCGTCCAGGGCTTCGTCCAGGGCCAGCTCTTCGGCAAGGGACTGGCCGCCGGCATCGCCATCACCGCCCTGGGGATCATGCTCGACCGCATCGCCCGGTACGCCGCCGCGCGGTACGGACGGTGACCGGGCCGCCCCGGACCCGGTCACCACAGCACCACCACGACCCCGCGCCAGGACGCGGACACAGAAGAGGGAGAAGTCAATGCCACGAGGAACCCACCGGCTCGCGGTCATCGCCGGCCTCGCCACGATCGCCCTCGGCCTGTCGGCCTGCGGCGGCGGCAACATCGAGCAGCCGAGCAGCTCGGGCACGGGCGCCGCGGGCGGCAAGGAGTGCGGCGACCTGCGCATCGCCGTCAACCCCTGGACCGGCTACGTGAGCAACGCCCACGTCATCGGCTACGTCGCCGAGAGCAAGCTCGGCTGCAAGGTCACCTACCCCGACGTCAAGGAGGAGGTCGGCTGGCAGGGCATGGCCTCCGGCTCGATCGACACCATCGTCGAGAACTGGGGCCACGCCGACCTCGTGAAGAAGTACATCGACGAGCAGAAGACCGTCCAGGACGCCGGGCTCACCGGCAACCAGGGCATCATCGGCTGGTACGTGCCGCCGTGGATGGCCGAGAAGTACCCCGACATCACGAACTGGGAGAACCTCAACAAGTACGCCGACCTCTTCAAGACCTCCGAGTCCGGCGGCAAGGGCCAGCTCCTCGACGGCGACCCGTCCTACGTCACCAACGACGAGGCACTCGTGGCCAACCTCAAGCTGAACTACAAGGTCGTCACCGGCGGCTCCGAGGCGGCGCTCATCACGAGCTTCCGCCAGGCCGAGAAGAACAAGACCCCGCTGCTCGCGTACTTCTACGACCCGCAGTGGTTCTTCTCCGAGATGAAGCTCGTCAAGGTGAACCTGCCGGAGTACACCGAGGGCTGCGACGCCGACGCCAAGAAGGTGGCGTGCGACTACCCGCCGTACGCGCTGAACAAGCTGATCTCGACGAAGTTCGCCGAGTCGGCTTCTCCCGCAGTGGACCTCATCAAGAAGTTCCAGTGGACCAACGACGACCAGAACGCCGTCAGCGAGATGATCGCCAACCAGAACATGACCCCCGAGGACGCCGCGAAGAAGTGGGTCGAGGCCAACCCCGACAAGGTGGCCGCCTGGCTCGGCTGACGCCGACGCCCCGGACCGTCCAGGACCGGATCGCCGCCCCTCGGGGCCGGCGGTCCGGTCCTCGCCGTTGACGGGCCGAGTGACCTGGATCACACTGCTCGTGTTGTGTCATGCGCACGACGGCTCGCCCAGCGCAACGACGAAGGGGACGCACCATGGCGACGACCGCACCGGAGAGAGTCGATCAGGACCCGTCCGCACCCCGACCCCGGCACCGGCCGGTCGACAGGGTGGTGTTCGGGGCCGCGGCCGGGCTGGCCCTGGCCTTCCTCCTCTACGGAGCGGTCGACCCCAGCGGCTTCAACGACGGCACGAGCTCGGCGCTGTCGTGGATCACCGCGAACGTCGGCTGGTTCTTCGTCCTGACGAGCGGCGGCTTCGTCCTCTTCAGCGCCGTCCTGGCCATCACCCGCTACGGCAACATCAAGCTCGGCCCGGACGACTCCGAGCCCGAGTTCTCGACCTTCTCGTGGGTCTCGATGATGTTCGCGACCGGCATGGGCATCGGCCTGATGTTCTACGGCGTCGCCGAGCCGCTGACCCACCTCAACACCCCGCCGCTGGGCCTGGCCGCACCGGGCAGCGACGAGGCCGCGCACCTCGCGATGGAGTACACGTTCTTCCACTGGGGCTTCCACCCGTGGGCGATGTACGCCGTCATCGGCCTGACCATCGCCTACTTCGCCTACCGCAAGGGCGGCGGCAACCTCATCAGCGCGGCCTTCCGCCCGCTGCTCGGCGACCGCGTCGACGGCCCGGCGGGCAAGGGCATCGACACCCTCGCGATCCTCGCGACGCTCTTCGGCTCGGCCACCTCGCTCGGCCTGGGCGCCCTCCAGATCACCGGCGGCCTGGCCAACGTGTTCGGCCAGAGCGGGTACGGCACGACCGCGGCGGTCCTCGTCATCGCCGTGCTCACCGCCTGCTTCGTCGTCTCCGCCGTGAGCGGCATCGACAAGGGCATCAAGTGGCTGTCCAACGCCAACGCGGTGGCCGCCGCCCTCCTCGCCCTCTTCCTCTTCGTCGTCGGCCCGACCGTCTTCATCCTCTCGACCTTCACCGAGTCGGTCGGCGGCTACCTCACCCACCTGCCGACGATGAGCTTCCGCACCGGCGTCTTCGGCGGGCAGGACTGGGTCAGCGGCTGGACGATCTTCTACTGGGCCTGGTGGGTCTCCTGGACCCCGTTCGTCGGGATGTTCATCGCGCGCATCTCCAAGGGCCGCACGATCCGGCAGTTCGTCGTCTTCGTCATCGCCATCCCCTCGCTCGTCTCCTTCGTCTGGTTCTCGATCCTCGGCGGCGCCGCGTTCGACCTCCAGCTCAACCAGGGCAAGGACATGGGCGCCCTCGTCGCGGAGGGCATCGAGAGCACCCTCTTCGACACCCTGCGCTCGTTCCCGCTGTCGACGGTCACGGTGGTGCTCGCGGTGTTCCTCATCGCGATCTTCTTCGTCACCGGTGCCGACTCGGCCTCGATCGTCATGGGGATGCTCAGCCAGAACGGCGACGAGGAGCCCCGCCGAGGACTCGTCGTGTTCTGGGGCGTCGCGACCGGCGCGGTGGCCATCGTGCTGCTCACCGCCGGCGGCGAGGACGGCCTCAACGCGCTGAAGACCGGCGTGATCATCGTCGGCTTCCCGTTCGTCCTCGTGCTCATCGGGCTCTGCTTCTCGCTGTGGCGGTCGCTGCGGCGCGAGCCGTTCGAGTCCACGCTGCGCAGCCCGATCCGGCGCCACCTGCGCGAGCACCCGGGCGAGCCGGTCGGCGACCGGCCGGTCGTCGAGCCGGCCCGCACCGACGGCTGACCCGCAGCCGCTGCCGACCGCCCGTCCACGCGGGGGACGGGTGGTTGGCAGCGCGTGACGGGTCTGCCATGCTGGGACCTCGCGTTGCACGATGAGCGCCTTGTTGCGCATGACGCACCAGATGGCACCGCCCGGAAGGACTGTTCGATGGCCGCTCTCCCCTCCTCCGCCCGCTGCGTCGTCATCGGCGCGGGGATCGTCGGGAACTCGCTCGCCTACCACCTCGCCGAGCTGGGGTGGACCGACATCGTCCAGCTCGACAAGGGACCGCTGCCCAACCCGGGCGGCTCCACCGGGCACGCGAGCAACTTCATCTTCCCCGTCGACCACTCACGCGAGTTCGCCGACATCACGCTGGACTCGGTGCGCCAGTACAAGGAGCTCGACGTCTTCACCGAGTCCGGGGGCTACGAGGTGGCCCGCACCGAGGAGCGGATGGAGGAGCTGCGCCGCCGGATGAGCAGCGCCAAGGCGTGGGGCATCCCCGCCGAGCTCGTCACCCCCGAGCAGGTCGCCGAGAAGGTGCCCTTCCTCGACAAGGACGTCATCATCGGGGCCGCGTGGTTCCCGACCGTCGGCGTCGTCGACAGCCTCCGGGCCGGCACGATCATGCGCGAGCGGGCCGTCGAGAAGGGCGCGCTCACGACGGTGCCCAACGTCGAGGTCACCGGCATGGTCGTCGAGGGCGGCCGGATCCGTGCCGTCGAGACCAACCAGGGCACGATCGAGGCCGAGACCGTCGTCATCGCGTGCGGCGTCTGGAGCCCCAAGATCGCCCGGATGGCCGGTGCCCACATCCCGCTCACCCCGGCCGTGCACCAGATGATCTCGGTCGGACCGTGCGAGGTGCTCGCCGAGAAGCCGGGCGAGATCAGCTTCCCGATCGTGCGCGACATGGACACCTTCTGCTACGAGCGCCAGCACGGCTCGGACATGGAGGTCGGCTCCTACGCCCACCGTGCGATCCTCTGGGACCCCGAGGACATCCCGTCCATCGAGCAGAGCAGGCTCTCCCCCACCGAGCTGCCGTTCACCGAGGACGACTTCGACCCCCAGCTCGAGCAGGCCCTCGAGCTGATGCCCGAGCTGCTCGGGGACGAGCGCGCCGAGATCCGCTACGCCATCAACGGCCTGCTCTCGCTGACCCCCGACGGCTACCCGATCCTCGGCGAGACCCCCGAGGTCAAGGGCCTCTGGTCGGCCGCCGCGGTGTGGATCAAGGAGGGACCCGGCACGGCCCGTGCCGTCGCCGAGTGGATGACCCACGGCAACCCCGAGATCGACCTCGGGCACAGCGACATCGCCCGCTTCCACCCGCACCAGAAGACGCGCGCGCACGTCAAGGCCCGCACGTCGGAGTCGTTCATCAAGACGTACGGCATCGTGCACCCGTCCGAGCAGTACTCGAGCAACCGGAACGTCCGGCTCGCCCCGATGCACGCCTCGCAGCAGGAGCTCGGGGCCGTCTTCTACGAGACCGCCGGCTGGGAACGGCCGCACTGGTACACCTCGAACGCCGGTCTCGTGGAGAAGTTCCCGCCCGAGCAGACGATGCCGCGCGAGCACGAGTGGGACGCCCGCTGGTGGAGCCCGATCATCAACGCCGAGCACCTCCAGATGCGCGAGACGGCCGGGCTGGTCGACCTGTCGGCCTTCGCGATCTTCGACGTCGTCGGACCGAAGGCGCTCGAGGCGGTGCAGCAGATCATCGTGGCGCAGGCCGACGTCCGCATCGGGCGCGTGGTCTACACCCCCGTGCTCGACGAGACCGGCGGCTTCCGCTCAGACCTCACCGTCATGCGCCTGGCCCACGACCGCTTCCGCGTCGTCACCGGCGGCGCCCACGGCATGGCCGACAAGAAGTGGTTCTCCGACCGGATGCCCGAGGACGGCGGGGCGGTCGTCGTCGACCTCACCTCGGCGTGGACGACCATCGGCGTCTGGGGCCCGAGGGCCCGGGACATCGTCTCCTCCCTGACCGACGCCGACGTCTCGCACGCCGGGTTCCCCTTCGGCACCTGCCGCGAGGTCGAGGTCGGGGCGCTGTCGGTGCTCGCCTCGCGCATCTCCTACGTCGGCGAGTACGGCTGGGAGCTCTACATGCCCATCGAGTCCGGAGCAGCCCTGTGGGACAAGCTGCTCGAGGCCGGCACGCCGCTCGGGATGGTGCCCGTCGGCATCGGCGTCTACGGCACGACCGGCCGCATCGAGAAGGGCTACCGCGCCTACGGGTACGAGCTCGACACCGAGCGCACGCTCATGGAGACCGGGATGTCGCGGGCGAAGTGGAAGGCGCAGGACTTCATCGGCAAGGACGCCGTCGTCGCGCAGGCGGGCGAGGCGCCGAAGGCCGTCCTCTGCTCGCTGACCGTCGACGACCACACGTCCGCGTCCGGGGTGAAGCGCTACATGCTCGGCGGCGAGCCGATCCTCACCCGCGAGGGCGGCACCCTCACCGACGGCCACGGTCACCACCCGTACGTGACGACGGCCGGGTCGGCGCCCAGCCTCGGCAAGCACGTGCTCATGGCCTTCCTGCCGCCGGAGGAGGCCACCCTCGGCAACCGGCTCGCGGTCTCCTACATGGAGGAGCTGTACCCGGTCACCGTCGCCGCCGTCGACGCGACGCCGCTCTTCGACCCCGAGAACGCCCGCATCCGGGGGCTCGCGTGACGAACGTCCTCGTCTGCGTCAAGCGCGTCCCCGACCCCACCGGCGAGGTGGTCCTCACGCCCGACGGCCTGCGTGTCGACGGCCGGTTCTCCGGCTACACGACGAGCGCCCACGAGGAGGCCGCCGTCGCCCTCGGGGTGCAGGTCGCCGAGCCGTCCGGGGGCACCGTCACGGTCCTGTCGGTCGGGTCCGAGGAGAGCATCGAGCAGATCCGCTCGGGCATCGCGGTCGGGGCCACCGACGGGATCCTCGTCGAGGCCGACGCCGACCTGCTGGGTCCCGCCGACGTCGCCGCGGCGATCGCGGACGCCGTGCGGGCGCGGGCCGACGCGGGCACCGAGTACGACCTCGTCCTGCTCGGCAACGACGCCGCCGACACCGGCGACTTCCAGGTCGGGATCCGGCTCTCCTACCTCCTCGACCGGCCGGTCGTCGCGGGCATCCAGACCGTCGAGGTCGACGGCGACGGCGCCACCCTGCGCGGTGAGGGGCCCGAGGGCACCGAGGTCTACGAGGTCCCGCTGCCCGTCGTGGCCACCGTGCTCGAGGGCGGCGTGGCTCCGCGCTACCCGAGCGTCATGGGCCGGATGCGGGCCAAGAAGGCCGCCGTCGAGACCATCGTCTGGTCCGGGTCGGCCGCGGGCTCCGGGCGCGAGGCGCTGACCGTGCCGGAGCCACCGCCGAGCGAGGTGCAGGTCCTGGGCGAGGGCCCCTCCGCCGCACCGGCCCTCGTCGGCGTCCTGCGCGAGCTGAAGGTGGTGCACGGATGAGCGCCCTCGTCCTCGTCGAGGTCGAGGAGGGGCGCGCCTCCCTCGTCTCCCGCGAGACCCTGACCTTCGCCCGCTCCCTCGGTGCCGGCGACCTGCACGCCGTCGTCGTCGGCGAGGCCGGCGATGCGCTGGTCGAGGACTGCCGCGAGGCGGGTGTCGCCGTCGTGCACGAGGCCGTGGACCCCGCCCTCGAGCGGTACGCCGCCGCAGCCTGGGCGGCTGTCGTCGAGGCCGCCGGGCGCGCCGCCCGAGCGAACCTCGTGATCGCCCCCGGCACCGGGCGCGGCATGGAGGTCCTGGCCCACGTCGCCGCGCGTCGGGGACTGCGGATGGCCGCCAACGTCGTCGCCGCCCTGTCGGTGGACCCTCTCGTCGTCCAGCGGCAGGTCGTCGGCGGCGCGGCGCTGGAGCGGACCGTCGTCGACAGCCGGGTCCGGCTGCTGACGATGGCCGGGCACGCCGTCGACCCGAAGCCCGCCGACGCCGCCGGGGACGCGACGGTGTCCCGGCTGGCCGTCACCATCGACCCGAAGGACCTGCGGGCCCAGGTCGTGCGGGTCGAGAAGCGCGAGCAGGCCGACACGTCCGGGCTGACCGGGGCGCGGGTGGTCGTCGGTGCGGGTCGCGGTGCCGGCGGGCCGGACGGCTTCGCAGCGGTCGACGCCCTGGCCGCCCGGCTCGGGGGCGCGGTCGGCGTCTCACGCGTCGTCACCTCGCTCGGCTGGCGCCCGCACCACGAGCAGGTCGGGCAGACCGGCTCGCGCATCGCCCCGGACCTCTACCTGGCGTGCGGCATCTCGGGGTCGATCCAGCACTGGGCGGGCTGCGCCTCGAGCCGGACGATCATCGCCGTCAACACCGACCCCGACGCCCCCATGGTCACCAAGGCCGACTACGCCGTGATCGGCGACATGCACGAGGTGCTGCCCGCCGTGCTCGAGGAGCTGGGCTGACCCGCCGGTCGCCCTCAGTCCTCGAGCGCGGCCCAGCCGGCCTTCTCGGGGGCGGCGGCCTGCCCCTCGGGGCAGTGTGCCCGCAGGTCGCACCAGCCGCAGAGCGGTCCGGTGACGGCGGGGAACATCGAGGACTCCGCCCCGTGCCGGGCGAAGTCGGCGTCGGCGCGGCGGGCGTCGCGCATGATCGAGCGAGCGCGTTCGACGTGCCGGCCGATGGACTCGCCGGTGTGCTCGTGGCCGACCACGGTGCCGGACGGCACGTGGTGCAGCTCGACGCGGCGCACCGGCCGCCGGAACATCTTCCACACCGCCGCGGCGTAGAGCGCCAGCGGCAGCGACGTGCGGGCGTCGTCGTCGGTGGGGACCTGGCGCGAGGTCTTGTAGTCGACGACGACGAGCTCGCCGTCGCGGTCGTCGAGGCGGTCGATGCGGCCCTGGATCCGCAGGTCGTCGCTGACGAACGAGACCGTGCGCTCGATGCCGACCGGGCGCGGCGTGGGGCCGGCGGCCTCGAGGTAGCCGGTGACGGCCTCGCGCATCCGCTGCCGGAAGCGGCGCGACTGCTCGCCGTCGCGGAAGCCGACGTCGATCCAGGCCTTCTCGACGAGCCGGCCCCCCTGCTCGGGCGTGGGCGACGGCAGGTCCCACCAGTCGCGGAGCGCGTTGTGCACGGCGATGCCGAGCGAGGTGTGCGCCCGCTGCGCGCGGGCCGGCGGCCGGGGCCGGTCGAGGTAGGCCATCCGGTAGCGGCGCGGGCAGTCGAGGAAGGCGAGCAGCTTGCTCGGGCTGCCTCCCCACAGCGGCTCGGGCATGCCGGGGAAGGCCGCCTGCTGCGGCCCCGCCTGCTCCCCCGTCGTCGTCACGCCCCCGACGGTAGCCGCTGGCTCCGACCCTCCCACCCGGCCGTCCCCAGGACGCGCCGACGGGTGACACACTGAGCCCGCCATGGCCATCTCCTCCTTCGACCTCTTCTCCGTCGGCATCGGGCCCTCGAGCTCGCACACCGTCGGACCCATGAGGGCCGCCCACACGTTCGTCACCGGTCTGCGCGACTCCGGCCTCCTCGACCAGGTCGGGCGCGTGCGCGCCGAGCTGTTCGGCTCGCTCGGCGCCACCGGGCACGGGCACGGGTCGGTCAAGGCCGTCCTGCTGGGCCTCGAGGGCGAGGCGCCCGAGACCACCGACCCGCGCGCCGCCGAGGACCGGGTCGACGAGGTCCGCGCCGCCCGCCTGCTCGACCTCGGGGGCAGCCACCAGGTGCTCTGCGACCCCGACACCGACGTCGTCCTGCACCGCCGGGCCACCCTGCCGTTCCACTCCAACGGGATGCGCTTCACGGCGTGGGCCTCGGCCGAGCCGACCGACGCCGAGCAGCCGCTGCGCACCCGCGAGTACTACTCCGTCGGTGGCGGGTTCGTGCTCGACCAGGACGAGATCGGGCAGAACGAGATCGTCCCCGACCACACCCCCGTGAAGTACCCCTTCACGACGGGAGACCAGCTGCTGGCGCGCTGCGACGAGACCGGCCTGCCGGTCAGCGGCGTGATGCTCGCCAACGAGCTGTCCTGGCGCACCGAGGCCGAGGTCCGCTCCGGCCTGCTGCACCTCTGGGAGGTCATGCAGGAGTGCGTCGACAACGGCTGCCGCACCGACGGCGTCCTCCCCGGCGGCCTGCGCGTCCAGCGGCGTGCCCCCCGGCTGGTGCGCCAGCTGCGCGGCGAGCACGCCGGGGACCCCCTCGCGGCGATGGACTGGGTCACCCTCTACGCCCTCGCCGTCAACGAGGAGAACGCCTCCGGCGGGCGCATCGTCACCGCGCCGACCAACGGTGCCGCCGGCATCATCCCGGCGGTCCTGCACTACTACACGCGCTTCGTACCGGGCGCCGACGACGACGGCGTCGTGCGCTTCCTCCTCACGGCCGCGGCCATCGGCACGCTGTACAAGGAGAACGCCTCGATCTCCGGTGCCGAGGTCGGCTGCCAGGGCGAGGTCGGCTCCGCCTGCTCGATGGCGGCCGGCGCGCTGGCCGAGGTGCTGGGCGGCACGCCGCGCCAGGTCGAGAACGCGGCCGAGATCGGCATCGAGCACAACCTCGGGCTGACCTGCGACCCGGTCGGCGGGCTCGTGCAGATCCCGTGCATCGAGCGCAACGCGGTGGCCTCGGTCAAGGCCATCACCGCCGCCCGGCTCTCGTTGCGCGGCGACGGCCGCAGCTCGGTCGTCTCGCTCGACAAGGCGATCAAGACGATGCGCGACACCGGCCGCGACATGAAGGTCAAGTACAAGGAGACCGCGCGGGGCGGCCTGGCCGTCAACGTCATCGAGTGCTGAGGCCGGGCCGCCCCTGCGGGCTCAGCCCCCGGAGCGGCCGGCCAGGGCCTGCACGTCGGCGGTGGTCATCGGCTGGCCACCGATGCCCCACTCACCGCTGGGCACCTCCTCGACGACGCACCACGTGACCGGACGCAGGTTCTCGCCCGCGACCGAGACCATCGCGTCGGTGACCCGGCGCACGACCTCCTGCTTCTGCTCCGGGGAGAAGACCCCGGCGATGACCTTGACGTCGATGAACGGCATGACGACCTCCTGTGGCTGCTGTGGTGTCCGTGCTCAGGCGCGGACCGCGGTGGGCACGACGGTGACCCGGGGCTGGGTCCGGACGGTGGTCGTCTCGTCGACGACGAAGCGGCGGGCCTCCAGCCCGGCGAAGTGCGGGTTCTCGGCCACGCCACGGGCGAGCGCGGACCCGAGGAAGCCGTCGGCCGAGGCGGCGTCGGCGAAGAGGTAGAACCCGCCGCGGCGGGCCGCCCCCTCGTCCTCCAGCCAGACCTTGGTGAGCAGGCCGGGCAGGGCCTCGAACGACGGGGCGAGCTCGGCGGCGACCCCGGCGTACTCCTCCGGGGACATGTCGACGAGGTCGAAGGTGATGACGACGGCGTGCACGGGAACCTCCTGCGGGTGGGACGGGCTGACCCCCACGACGCTAGGGACGCCGGCACCCGCGCCTCATCGGGCGGTCACGTCGTCCCGGTGACCCGGATGACCCATCCGGGCCGGGTCAGCCCGCCGTCAGCCCGTGCTCGGCCGCGATGCGGGCGGCCTCGGCCCGGCTGCGGATCCCGAGCTTGTCGAAGATGTTCGACAGGTGCCGGCTGGCGGTCTTCTCGCTGACGAAGAGCAGGCCGCCGATCTCGCGGTTGGTCCGCCCGGCGGCGACGAGGCGCAGCACCTCGAGCTCACGGCTGGAGAGGCCGGCCACCGTGGCACCCGTCGCCGGACCCGGGGGTTCGGTGGCCTCGGCCCCGACGAGCCCGGCCAGCCAGCCGTCGACGCTGCCCGGCCCGAAGTCCAGGCGGACCGGCTGCACGGGCGCGCCGCCGAGGTCGACGGCACCTCCGACCGGCCCGAAGCCGAGCGGGACGAAGACCGGTCCGAGCCGTCCCAGGTCCCCGACGACGGAGTAGATGCGCCGCAGCCGGGGCCGCTGCTGCATGTAGACCCGCTTGACGTCGAGCCAGCACGCCGAGACCGCCGGGGACCGCAGCTCGCCGGACTCCCGGCCGAGCCAGCGCCGCATGAGCAGAACCGTCCCTCCAGGGGTGACCGGGTCCGCACGCAGGTGAGCCGCCCACTCCGCCGCCACCGGGTCCTCCTGCAGGAGAACGGGGTCCGTCGCGTCGAGCGTGACGATCTGGACGAAGGCCTCGACCTCGCCGCCGGCCGCCCGGGCGACCGAGAACGACCCGGGGTGCCGGTCCCACCACCGCTCGACCAGCCGGCACGCGGCGTCCGTCTCGTGCCGGGTCGCGATGTCGAGCACGGCCGCGCGGTCCCGGGGCGAGGCCGGCTCCACCCAGTGCGCCGGGCGGGCGCTCGGGAAGCAGGCGTCGCGCAGGACGGGGTTCTCGACGAGGAACATCAGGTCGGCGGTGTGCTGCCACGGGTCACCGCCGGCCTCGCGGGCGGTGAGGTGCCGCAGGGCCCGCCGGCGGTAGGCCCGCCGGCGCTCGGGGTCGCGGACCGCGAGGTCCTGACCGACGGTGTCGCGGACGACGTCGTGGAGGAGCAGGCCGTCCCCGGCGACCTCGACGAACGGCAGGTCGCGCAGGAGGTCGAAGCGGGCCTCGTCGCTGTCGAGCACCGCCGCGAGCAGCGGCTGCGTCACGCGCCGCACCGTGGAGGCGGCCTCGACGGCCTCGACGACGGGCCCCGGCAGGTCGCCGAGGAAGGCCTCCAGGAGGCCGGCCGGCACGCTCGGGCCGGCGCGCTCGCCCTCGGGGTCGGCGCGCACCGACGCGGCCGCGAGCTCGAGGGCCAGGGGATGTCCACGGGCGAAGTCGGCGGCCCGAGCCGCCTGGGTCGCGTCCAGGCCCCGCGAGCGGAGCAGCTCGGTGGCCTCGTCGGGCGCCAGCGACCCGAGCGGCAGCTCGGTGACCAGTCCCGCCCACCCGGCGGCCGAGTACCACGCGGCGGCCGGCCGGTCGCGGCCGGCGAGGACGGTCAGGGTGCTCGCCGGCAGCGCGGGCAGGAAGCGTGTGCGCAGCCAGGCGTCGAGCAGCCCGAGCACCTCGTAGGTGTCGACGACGAGGACGGTGCGCCGGCCGTCGAGGGCCCGGGCGAGCGCCGCGGGCGTGGGCCGGGGTTCGGCGAGGCCCAGCGCCTCCCCCACCGCCCGACAGAAGCCCTCGGGGGTGGGCTCGACGTCGCGCCCGTCGAGGTGGACGCACCGGGCCTCCGGGGGCATCCCCGCGAGGGCCCGCCGGACGAGGCTGCTCTTGCCGATGCCGCCGGGGCCGTGCACGAAGGCGACGAGGAACGGCGGCTCCGAGGCCCGCACCGCGTCGTGGAGGAGGTCGAGCTCGCGATGGCGGCCGACGAACTCGCGCGCAGCGGACTCCCGGACCCGGTCGGCGATCGTGGGCACGGCAACCACCTCCAACAGCTCTGCCCTCGACGGTACCGCCGCTCGGTGAGGCCGAGGAAGGGCGATCCTTGGTCGTCCTCGCGTGCCTGCCGCGGGATCTGCGGTCCAATGGGTCCCATGACCCCGGCCGGCGTGCAGCCCGAGCCGCCGCAGGAGCGGCGGCGCGACGCGCGACGCAACCGCGAGCGCCTCGCCGTCGCCGCGGTGGCGGCGCTGCACCGCGACGGGCACGCCGTGCCGATGGCGACCATCGCGGCCGACGCGGGTGTGGGCATCGGCACCCTCTACCGCCACTTCCCCTCCCGCGAGGACCTCTTCGAGGAGCTGACGCACCGCTCGTTCGCGCTCATGCTGCAGCGGATGGACGAGGCGAACCGGGGCACGGGCACCGCGGTGGAGGTGTTGCGCACGTTCCTCACGGCCGTCGTCGGCGACCGCGACGCGATGCTCCTCGCCACGACCGGAGGACCCGCGGTCGACCCGAGCCCACGGAACCGGGCCCTGCAGGAGGAGCTCCACGCGGCGATCCGCCGGCTCCTGGCCCGGGGACGCGACGACGGCACCGTCACGCGGCCGATCGACGTGTGGGACGTCGCGTGGCTCGGCGCGACGCTGGCCCAGCCGGGGCGCGGCGCGGGGTGGGACGCCGTCGCCCGGCGGCTGCTGGACACCTACCTCGCCGGCCTCGCCAGACCATGAGGGAATGAAACGGACGAATCTCTCCGTTTAGGGAGCGAGCGCGGCGCATGGGCGCCGCCCGCACGACGAGGAGATCGACCATGAAGGCCCAGCGTTTCCACGAGTACGGCACCCCGGACGTCCTGCACCTCGAGGAGGTGCCCGCCCCGGTTCCGGGGGCCGGCCAGGTCCGCGTCGCCGTGGCGGGGACGAGCTTCAACGGGGTCGACGCGAACATCCGCGCGGGCGCGATGCAGGGTCCGATGCCCCTGACGCTGCCGCACGTCCCGGGTCTGGACCTCGCGGGCACGGTCGACGCGCTCGGGGAGGGCGTCGAGGGGCTGGAGGTCGGAGACCGCGTCGTCGGCTTCCTGCCCTTCGTCGTCGACGGCGCGGCCGCGGAGCACGTCGTCGTCGACGCGGCGGACCTGACAGCCGCACCCACGAGCATCCCGCTCGGCGACGCCGCCGCGCTCCCCCTCGTGGGGCTGACCGCTTGGCAGGCCCTCCACGAGCACGCGAACCTGACTGCAGGGCAGCGAATCCTCGTGACCGGTGCCGGTGGGGCCGTGGGCGGCTACGCCGTGCAGCTCGCGAACGAGGTGGGCGCGCACGTCATCGCGACGACGGGACCGGCGAGCCGGGAACGGGCGCTGGCGGCCGGGGCCCACGAGGTGCTCGAGGCGGACCCGGCCGCCGTCCGCTCGGCCCTCACCGAGCCCGTGGACGTCCTGCTCAACCTCGCCCCGATCACCCCCGAGGAGCTGGCCGAGCTCACCGCTCTCGTCCGCGACGGGGGCGTCGTCGTGAGCACCACGGTGTGGATGCCCACCGCGGGCGACGGGACGCGCGGCGTGCGTGGCATCGGCATGTACGTGCGCAGCGACGCCGGGCAGCTGGCGGGGCTCGTGGACCGCGTCGACCGCGGCGCGCTCGCCGTCGAGGTCGCCGAGCGGGTCGCGCTCGACGAGCTCCCGAGCGTGCACCGCCGCGCCGCGGAGGGCGGGCTGTCCGGCAAGGTCGTCGTCCTCGTCGCCGGCGACTGACCGCACCGGGGCGTGGCATCGCGTCCGTGGGCCGGAGGAACCACCTGGTCGAGGGCGTCTCGACGAGCGGCAAGACGTCGGTGTGCCACGAGCTGCGACGGCGCGGGGTGCATGCCGTCAACGGCGACACCGACCTCGCCTCCCAGGGTGACCCGGAGACCGGCGAGCCGTGGACGCCACCCGGCCGCTGCCCGACGTCGTCGACGACGTCCTGCGGCTCGCCGGCGTCCGCTCCCCCGGCTGACGGGGTGGCCGGCGTGGGTTCCTGACCTGCGCTCCTTGACGTCCGGAGCGCCTGTCCGACAGGCTGGTCGACCCGTCCACCCACCCCGACAGTCAGGACGACCATGGCCGACCTGTACCTCGACGGCGCCTGGGTCGGCGCCGCAGCCGGCGGTCGCCGGACGATCGTCTGCCCCGCCGACGGCACGCTCGTCGGGGAGGTCGACGAGGCCGACGAGACCGACACCCTGGCCGCGATCGAGGCCGCCCGGCGGGCCGCCGACGACGGCCGCTGGCGCGACACCCCGCCGAGCGAACGGGCCGCCGCCCTCGGGCGCGTCGCCGACCTCCTCGAGCGCGACACCGACGAGATCGCCCGTGCCGAGGCCCTCGACACCGGCAAGCGCTTCGAGGAGGCCAAGCTCGACGTGGCCGACGTCGTCAGCGTCTTCCGGTTCTACGCCGGCAAGGGTGAGGAGGTCGAGCGGCCGCGCGTCGTCGACGCCGGCCAGGAGCACGTCCGCAGCCGCGTCGACCGTGGGCCCATCGGGGTCTGCGCCCTCATCACGCCGTGGAACTACCCACTGCTGCAGGCGAGCTGGAAGGTCGCGCCGTGCCTGCTCGCCGGCAACACCTTCGTCCTCAAGCCGAGCGAGATCACCCCCCACTCGACCATCCTCATGGTGCGCGCGATCGAGGAGGCCGGTGTCCCGGCGGGTGTCGCGAACCTCGTCCTCGGCACCGGCCCCGGCTGTGCCGCACCGCTGTCCACCGACCCCCGGGTCGACCTCGTGTCGTTCACCGGCAGCCTCGCCGTCGGCAAGCACCTGATGCGCGAGGCGGCGGGCACCGTCAAGCGGGTCGCCCTCGAGCTCGGTGGCAAGAACCCCAACATCGTCTTCGCCGACGCCGACCGCGAGGCCGCGGTCGACAACGCGATGACCGCCGTGTTCCTCCACTCCGGGCAGGTCTGCTCGGCCGGCGCCCGCCTCCTCGTCGAGGAGTCCTGCGCCGAGGAGGTCGTCGACGCGATCGTCGAGCGGGCGGGGCACATCCGGATGGGTCCGCCCTTCGACGAGGACGCCCAGACCGGGTCCCTGACGAGCGCGCAGCACCTGGCGAAGGTCGAGGACTACGTGGCCAGGGGTCTGGCCGAGGGCGCCCGGCTGCGGTGCGGCGGCGCGCGTCCCGACGACGAGCGGCTGGCGAACGGCCACTACTACCTGCCGACCGTCCTCGACCGCTGCCGCCTCGACATGCACGTCGTCCAGGAGGAGTCCTTCGGCCCGGTCCTCACCGTCGAGACCTTCCGCACCGAAGAGGAGGCCGTGGCCCTCGCGAACGGCACCATCTACGGCCTCGCCGGTGCGGTCTGGACCGCCGACCCCGAGCGCGCACAGCGGGTCGCCCGCGCGCTGCGTCTCGGCACCGTCTGGATCAACGACTACCACCCGTACGTCGCCCCCGCCGAGTGGGGCGGGCACAAGCAGTCCGGCATCGGCCGCGAGCTCGGTGAGCTCGGCCTCGAGGAGTACCAGGAGACCAAGCACGTGTGGGAGAACACCGCGCCCGCCCCCACGGGGTGGTTCTCGTGAACGCCGTCACCGGCCGCCTCGCGGCCCTCCGCGACCGGACCACCCTGGCCGAGGTCCCCGACCGCGTCGACTACGTCGTCGTGGGCGGCGGCAGTGCGGGCTGCGTCCTGGCCAACCGGCTGTCCGAGGACCCCGGCACGACCGTGCTCGTCCTCGAGGCCGGCCGCTCCGACCTGCGCATCGACCCGTTCATCCACATGCCGGCCGCCCTGCCCTTCCCCATCGGCAGCCGGTTCTACGACTGGAAGTACGAGTCCGAGCCCGAGCCGCACATGAACGGCCGCCGCGTCTACCACGCGCGCGGCAAGGTGCTCGGCGGCTCGAGCTCGATCAACGGCATGATCTTCCAGCGCGGCAACCCCAAGGACTACGAGCGGTGGGGCGCCGACCCGGGGATGTCGGACTGGGACTACGCGCACTGCCTCCCCTACTTCAAGAAGATGGAGAGCTGCCTCGCCGGCGCCGACGAGTGGCGCGGCGGCACCGGGCCGCTCGTCCTGGAGCGCGGTCCGGCCACCAACCCGCTCTTCACGGCGTTCTTCGAGGCCGCCGAACAGGCCGGCTACCCCCGGACGACCGACGTCAACGGCTACCGGCAGGAGGGCTTCGCCCCCTTCGACCGCAACGTCCACCGCGGGCGCCGGCTGTCGGCGGCCCGGGCCTACCTGCACCCCGTCCTCGACCGGCCGAACCTCCACGTGCGCACCCTCGCCCTGACGACCAAGGTGCTCTTCGAGGGCACCCGCGCGGTCGGGGTCGACTACTCGGTGATGGGCCGACGGCACACCGTGCGGGCCGGCGAGGTGATCCTCTCCGGCGGCGCCATCAACACCCCGCAGCTGCTCCAGCTCTCCGGCGTCGGCGACCCCGAGCTGCTCCGGCCGCTCGGCATCGACGTCGTCTCCGGGCTGCGCGGGGTCGGCGAGCACCTCCAGGACCACCTCGAGGTCTACATCCAGCACTCCTGCACGCAGCCGGTGTCCATCGCCCCCGGCCTCGCGTACAGGAACCGCCCGAAGCTGGCCGCGGAGTGGCTCTTCCTGCGCAAGGGCCTCGGCGCGACGAACCACTTCGAGGGCGGCGGGTTCGCCCGGAGCAACGAGGACGTCGACTACCCGAACCTCATGTTCCACTTCCTGCCGATCGCGATCCGCTACGACGGGTCCAGCCCGGTCGAGGGGCACGGCTACCAGGTCCACATCGGCCCGATGTACTCCGACGCCCGCGGCTGGCTGCGCATCCGCAGCGCCGACCCGCGGATGAAGCCCGCGATGCAGTTCAACTACCTCTCGACCGACCAGGACCGGCGCGAGTGGGTGGAGGCGATCCGGGTGGCCCGGGACATCCTCGGCCAGCCCGCGCTCGCCCCCTTCGACGGCGGCGAGATCTCGCCCGGAGCGCAGGTCGAGACCGACGAGCAGATCCTCGACTGGGTGCGTGCCGACGCCGAGACCGCCCTGCACCCCAGCTGCACGGCCCGGATGGGCACCGACGACCTGTCGGTGCTCGACCCGACCTCGATGCGCGTCCACGGCACCGAGGGGCTGCGGGTCGTCGACGCCAGCGCCATGCCGTACGTGACGAACGGCAACATCTACGCGCCCGTCGTCATGCTCGCCGAGAAGGCCGCCGACCTCATCCGGGGCGCGACGCCGCTGCCGCCCTCCGACGCCCCCTGGTACGACCTGCGGGCCGGGAGCCCGCTGGACCCGCCGACGCCGTCCTGACCCCCGCCCCGCCGCCCAGGAGGACCCGATGACGACGACCGACACGACGACGCCGAGCCCCTCCCCCACGCCGCCGCCGATCGGGCCGGCCTCCCTCGGCGGTCCACCCGTGCGGATGCCGGTCTTCGCCGCCTCCCTCGTCGGCGTCCTCGCCGTGGCGCTCTGGGGGCTGCTCGCCCCGGCCTCGGCCGAGAGCGCGCTCGGGGCGGTGACGACCTGGGCCACCGAGTGGTTCGGCTGGTTCTACGTCCTCCTCGCGACGGCGGTGCTCGGCTTCGTCGCCTGGCTGGGCCTCTCGCGCTACGGGAACGTGCGGCTCGGCCCCGACCACTCGCGCCCGGAGTTCTCGACCTTCGCGTGGGCCTCGATGCTCTTCGCCGCGGGCATCGGCACGGACGTGATGTTCTACTCGGTCGTCGAGCCGGCGACGCACTACATGGCCCCGCCGGAGGGAGGCCCCGCGCCGGAGAGCATCGACGCGGCCCGCGACGCCACGGTGTGGACCCTGTTCCACTACGGCGTGCCGGCTGGGGCATGTACGCCCTCATGGGGCTGGCGCTCGGGTACTTCTGCTACCGCAAGGGCCTCCCCCTCGCGGTCCGCTCGGCCCTGGCCCCCGTGCTGGGCCGACGCATCGACGGCCCGCTGGGGCACGCCGTCGACACCGCCGCCGTGCTCGGGACGATCTTCGGCGTCGCGACGTCGCTGGGCATCGGGGTGGTCTTCCTCAACGTCGGGCTCAACGTGCTCTTCGGGGTCGGGGTCGGCACCGGCGCGCAGATCGCCCTGGCGGCGCTCGCCGTCCTGATGGCGGCCGTCTCGGCGACCAGCGGGGTCGACCGGGGCATCCGGTTCCTGTCCCAGCTCAACGTGCTGCTCGCCCTCGGGCTCGCGGGCTGGGTGCTCGTCACCGGCAACACCGCCCTGCTGCTCAACGGGACCGTCGCCAACGTCGGTGACTTCCTGCGCACCTTCCCGGCGCGGACGATGGAGACCTTCCCGTTCGTCGACAACGCCACGTGGATGAGCACCTGGACGCTCTTCTTCTGGGCGTGGTGGGTGGCGTGGGCCTCGTTCGTCGGGCTCTTCCTGGCCCGCATCTCGCGCGGCCGGACGATCCGTCAGTTCGTGCTCGGGACGCTCGTCATCCCGTTCGCGTACATCGTCATGTGGATCTCGGTCTTCGGCAACGCGGCGATCGAGCGGATCCGCGGCGGGGACACCGCCTTCGCCGAGAGGGCGCAGGACTTCACCGGCATCGGCTTCTACGACCTGCTCTCGCAGTACCCGGCCGGCAAGGTCGTCATCGGCCTGGCCTTCTTCGTCGGGCTGCTGTTCTACGTCACCTCGGCGGACTCCGGCGCCCTCGTGATGGCCAACCTCACGAGCCGCCTCGGCGACCTCACCGAGGACGCCGCCCCGTGGCTGCGCATCACCTGGGCCGCGGCGACGGGGCTGCTGACCATCGCGATGCTCCTCGTCGGCGGCATCACCGCCCTGCAGTACGCGACGATCATCTTCGGGCTGCCGTTCGCCGTCGTGCTCGTCCTCGTCATGGTCGGGCTCGTGCGCGCGCTGCGCGTCGAGGGCCGGCGGGCCGACAGCCGGGCGCAGAGCATGTACGGCCTGCTCTCGGCACGGGCCGCGACCACCCGGCGGGAGGACCGTGCGACGTCCTGGCGCGCCCGGCTGGCCCGCGCCACGAACTTCGTCGACCGCGAGGACGCCGTGGAGCACCTGCGCGACGTCGTGGCCCCGGCGCTCGAGGAGGTCGGCGAGGAGCTGTGCCGCCACGAGGTCGACGCCCGCTGCGAGGTGGACCTCGACGGCGAGCGCCCGTCGGTCACGCTGCGCACCCCCGGCGCGGAGCCGCCGTTCGTCTACCGCGTCGAGGTCGAGATGGCGCCGGTGCCGACCTACGGCGGGCGGATGGTGCAGAGCCGCGACTCCTACGCCCGCCTCGAGGTGCACCTGTCCGACGGCGGCCAGGGCTACGACGTCATGGGGTGGTCGGCGGCCCAGGTCATCCACGACTGCCTGGACCACTACGAGCGGCACCTCGAGTTCCTCCGGCTCGCCGAGCCGACGACCACCGCCTGACCACGGCCGGCGGCCGGGCGTGCCCGGCCGCCAGCACCAGGGCCACGCCCGCGGCGGTCAGCCAGAGCAGGCGCGGCCCGTGGGCGAGCAGCGCCCCGCCGGCGAGCGGGGCGAGCACGGTGGCGACCCCCCAGGCGAGCCCCTGCACCGTCATGACCGCCGCCTCGCCCCCCGGTGGCGCCAGCCGTGAGGCGACCGCCTGCTGCGTGCCGACGACGAGACTGCCGGCCGCGCCCTCGAGCAGCGCCCCGACGACGAGTGCGGCCACGCCGCCGAGGGCCCAGACCGCCAGCGCGGCGGCGAGGACGGCGTACCCGACGGCGAGCACGGTGCCGGCCGGGAGCCGGAGCTCCCAGCGGCCCAGCAGCCGCTGGGTCGCCAGTGCCGAGGCGGCGCCGGCGGCGAGGAGCACGCCGGTGAGCGACGGGCGATGACCCTGCTGCTCGAGGACGACGGGGAGCAGGAGGACCACGGCCATGACCACGGTGCACGGCACGGCGCACAGACCGGCCCAGGCGAGCACCCGCCCCCCGACGGCCGCCCGCCAGGCGCCGGCGACCCGGCGGCCCGGGAGCGCCGGCAGGAGCGCGAGGACGAGCAGGGCCGCGAGGAGGCTCGTCGCGGCGTCCACGAGGAAGAGGGCGCCGATTCCCCACTGCGTCACGAGTGCGGCGACCCCGCCGGCGACGACGCCGGCCACGGAGACGCACGCCCAGAGCAGCGAGAAGCGGGAGGCCCGGCGCGCGGGGTCCACGCCGACGACGACGGCCGTCTGGGTGGCGGGCTCGACGACCTCGTAGGCCAGACCGAGCAGGACGACCCCGACCGCGACCGCGGCCAGCGACCCGCCGAGCCCCACGACCGCCTGGGCCGTCCCGGCGGCCACCAGGCCGCCGACGAGCGCGGCCTTCGGGCCCCAGCGCGTCGTGACGACACCACCGAGCACCCGGGACGGGATGGTCGCGGCGCCGAAGACGGCGAGGAGGGCCGACGTGGTGGCCAGCGACGCGCCGAGGTCGCGGGTGAGCCGGACCCCGAGGAAGGCCATGCCTGCACCCCCGAGGCGGTTGACGACGCGGGCGGCGACGAGCACCGCGGTCGTCGAGATGACTGGCGTAGGCTGGATGAGCAGTGACACGCCGCCGACCCTAGGTAACCTCACACATGCGTTTCAACAGTCACGTCGACTCCGTGCTCGACGCCACCGTCCGCCTCGTCAACGCCGTGACCCCCGGGTGGGACGGGGGCCACGAGGTCGCCTCACCCACCGGGCCCGCCCTGCGCGAGGCGGTCGTGGCGGCGGTCCGCTACGACGGCTACGAGCCCCGGCCGACGCCGGCCCAGGTCACCGCCCTCGCGGCGGAGGTGCACGAGGCCCGTCGGGTGGTCGAGGCGCTCGACGGTGGCGACGAGGACGGCGCGGCGGGCCTGGTCAACCGCATGCTGCGACGCACCGACGCCCATCCGGAGCTCGACCGTGACGCCGACGGCCGCTGGGCCATCCACTTCCACGGACCGGACACGACCTTCGCCCGGGGCTGGGCGGCGGGGATCGCCGCCGGTCTCGCGATGGCGATCGGCGGCGACCTCGGCTCCCGGCTCGGGGTCTGCGAGGCACCGGCGTGCGACCGCGTGTGGGTGGACCGCAGCCGCAACACGCACCGCCGGTTCTGCGGCCTGCGCTGCCAGAACAGGGTCAAGGCCGCTGCCCACCGGGTCAGGACGCGAGGTGGTCGGCCGCGCTGAGCGGCGGCGGGTAGGACCGGACGGTGGCCGGCGTCGCGAGGAAGGCGCCGACCAGCCGCACGTCGGTGCGGCGGCACACGTCGAGGACCACCTCGTGCCAGCGCCGGTCGGTGTCGGTGAGCAGCACGGAGCCGTCCCGCCCGCGCGCGAACAACAGCCCGGCGAACGGGAGCTGCCCGAGCACGTGGACCAGGTTGTCCCGCAGCTCCCACGGGTCGCCGTCGGGCGGCACCTCCCCCATCACGCACGGCTGGGCCAGCCGCAGCTGCTCGTCGAGGAAGAGGAAGGCGGCACAGCCCTCGAGCCGGTCGGCGACGGAGACGACGAGGTCGACGACGTCCGCCGCCAGCAGCGGGTCGTCGAGGGGCAGGTCGGGCCAGTGCTGCGGCAGGTCCTCGAAGCTCATGACGTTCAGCGTGGCCCGGATCGCCGGGACCGCCGCGGACTTTTCCACACCCCTGCGGCCGTAGCGTCGGCCCATGACCCAGGACTCCGTCGACGACGCGCACACCCGCCCGCCCGGCACGAGCGACGCCACCGTCGCCGCCCTCGGCAAGCTGTCCGAGGCCCTCGAGGTGGTCGAGGAGGCCCGCGGGCACCTCTACGCCTTCCACCGGCGCTGCGGCACCGCCGACCTCACCCTCGGCGAGGCCGTCGACGCGCTGCGCGACGCCGGCCACGGCGAGCTCGCCGACCGGGTCGAGACCGACCTCGTCGGCCGCAACGTCCTGGCCGGGCGCTGGTCCTTCCAGGTCGTCGAGGAGTACGACGACGGCTACTACGCCCGTTTCCGCGAGCACGAGCGGGTGGCCCGCGAGGAGCTGATGGAGGGCCGGCGCCACGTCTTCGAGGCCGAGATGAAGGAGGACCGCCGCACCGCCGGACGGCCCGGCCACGCCGCGACCCCCGAGGACTCCGCCCGCGGCTGAGCCGCACGTATCAGGGCGTCCTCGCGCCGCTCCTCAGGGCATGACGACCATGACCCCGGGCCTCGCCCGCTCCCTGACCCCGCACGACTGGACCCCTCGGCAGCTGGACCGGCGCGAGCAGCGCCGGCGCGCCCCGCGCCCGCAGGTGGCCCGGGTCCGCCTGCACCTCCCCCGGTCCCACCGGGGGGCCGCCGTCAGCTGAAGACGACCGTCCGGGTGCCGTTGAGCACGATGCGCGCGTCGCAGTGCCAGCGGACGGCCCGGGCCAGCACCCGCGACTCGACCTCCTCGCCCGCCCGGACCAGCTCCTCGGGGGTCATCCGGTGATCGGCCCGCACGACGTCCTGCTCGATGATCGGCCCCTCGTCGAGGTCCGGCGTCACGTAGTGCGCCGTGGCCCCGACGAGCTTGACCCCGCGCTCGTGCGCCTGGTGGTACGGCTTGGCGCCCTTGAACGAGGGCAGGAACGAGTGGTGGATGTTGATGACCCGCCCGGACAGGTCGCGGGCGAGGCCGTCGGAGAGCACCTGCATGTAGCGGGCGAGGACCACGAGGTCGACGTCGTGCTCGGCCACGACCTCGCGCAGCCGTGCCTCGGCCTCGCCCTTGGTGTCGGCGGTCACCGGGACGTGGACGAAGGGGATGCCGTAGGACGTGACGAGGGGCTCGAGGTCAGGATGGTTCGACACGACCGCGGGGATCTCGAGGTTGAGCTGCCCGCCGCGCCACCGGAAGAGCAGGTCGTTGAGGCAGTGGCCGAACCGGCTCACCATGATGACCGCGCGGTGGGGCTCGTGGGCGTCACGCAGCGTCCACTCCATGCCGAAGCGCCGCGCCGCCGGCTCGAGGAGGTCACGCCAGCCGTCGGCGCCGGGGTCGGAGCCGTTCGTGGAGAACCGGATCCGCATGAAGAACTGGTCGGTGCCGACGTCGTCGAACTGCTGGCTCTCCTCGATGTTGGCGCCGCGCTCGAAGAGCAACGCGGAGACCGTCGCCACGATGCCGGGGCGGTCGGGACAGGACAGCAGGAGCACGTACTCGGCCATCCACCCACCGTACGGAGGTCCGGCCCGGCGGCGCGTGCGCGTCCGCCGGGCCGGTCCGGGTCAGCTGCCGGAGGGCGCGTCGGACGGGGCATCCGAGGGCGCCGTCGGGGCAGCCGGCGGCTGGGCGGCGTCGCCGCCGCGAGGGGCACCTCCCGGACCGCACGGCGCGGGCGCCTCGGCGTCACCCTTCGTCGGGCCGGGCGGGGTCGCCTTCGCGTCGCCGTCCTTCGGGGCCGGCGGGGTGGGCGGTGCGGCCTTGGCGTCACCCTCCGGCGGGGCGGGCGGCGCGGGGCGGGCACAGCCGCAGTCGGTCGCCGCCGCGTCACCGGTGCCGTCGGCCGCGTCCGTCGACGGTGTCCCGTCCGGCGTCGGCCCCTGCGTCGACACCGAGGCCGTCGACTGCGGCGTCGCGGGACCGTCGGCGTACGCGGCCCCCAGCCACAGCCCACCGCCGAGGAGGGCCGCGGCGGAGAGGCCGACCGCGGCCAGCGTCCGGGCTCCGCCGCGCCGCCTCGTGGCGGTCGTGGTCGCGGGCGCCGCGGCTCCCACGGCGGGCAGTTCGGTCGTGGCGGCACCGTCGGCGGCGTGCTGGTCGTGCTCGTGCTCGTGCTCGTTCATGCGTGCTCCTTCTGAGGTGGCCCACCGGACGGCGGGTCCACCACCGACCCTGCGCAGCGAGCCTCAAGCGGACCTCAAGACGGCCACCCGGCCGGCCCATCTTGAGGGAACGTTGAGGTCAGGGCCCCAGACTGGAGGGGTGAGCGCGCCCCGGATCCTCCTCGTCGAGGACGACGAGTCCATCCGCGAGGCGGTCACCGCAGCGCTGCGCGGCGAGGGGTACGCCGTCGCCGCGCTGCCCGACGGCGGCGCGCTCGAGGCCGGGCTCGAGGCCTTCCGGCCCGACCTCGTCCTCCTGGACTGGATGCTCCCCGGCCGCGACGGCCCCACCCTCGCGCGCGTCGTCCACGCGTTCGGGGACGTCGGGGTCGTCCTGCTCACCGCCCGGGGCGAGGTCGGCGCCCGGCTCCGGGGCTTCGACGCCGGCGTCGACGACTACGTCACCAAGCCCTTCGAGATGGCCGAGCTGCTCGCCCGGCTCCGGGCGCTCCTGCGCCGGCTGGGGCGGGTGCCGACGACGGTCCAGGTCGGCGACCTCGTCGTCGACGCGGCGGCCGGGGTGGTGACGCGGGCCGGGCACCGGGTCGACCTCACCGCCACCGAGCTGCGCCTGCTCGGCTTCCTCGTCGAGAACCGCGGCCGGACGATGTCGACGACCCAGATCCTCACCCAGGTGTGGGGGTACGAGGACGTCGCGGAGAACCTCGTCCAGGTCCACGTCAGCGCGCTGCGCAAGAAGCTCGAGGCGCACGGCGACCGCCTGCTGCACACCGTGCGCGGCATCGGGTACGTGGTCCGTCCGTGAGCGGTCCCGCCACCGGCGGCCTGCGCACCGGCTCCCTGCGGAGACGGCTCGTCGTCGCGGTCATGGGCCTGCTCGTCGTGCTCCTCGCCGTGCTGTCGGTGACCGTCGACGCGGTGCTCCGGTCCCGCACCGAGGGCCAGCTCGAGCAGCGCCTCCTCGACCGGGTCGCCGTGGCCCGGGCCCTCGAGGACCAGGTCTCGCCCCGCGACCTCGTCGACCGGCTCGGCGGGGAGGGCGTGTCCGTCGTCCTCGTGACCTCCGACGGGACGCGGCTCACCGCCGGGCCGAGCATCGGGGGCGCCCCCGACGCCGACATCGCGAGCCCCACGACACCCGCCCCGGCTGGCCGGGGCCCCGGGAAGCCGGCCCCGCCGCGCGAGCAGGACGCGGTGATCCAGCAGGGGGACGTCTTCTCCGTCGACCGGCAGCTCGGGTCCTCCCGGCTCGTCCTGGCCACCGACGCGGGCGGCCTGCGCCAGACCCTCGCCCAGGTGCGCGTCGTCCTCGCGGTGAGCAGCCTCGGGGTGCTCGCCGTCGCCGCGTTCCTCGTCGGTGCGGTGACCAGCCGCCTGCTGCGACCCCTCGACACGATCACGGCGACGGCCCGCGACATCACGGCGGGCGACCGCGGTCGGCGGCTGCGACCGGACCGCCCGGACAGCGAGCTGGGTCGCACCGCGACCGCGTTCGACGAGATGCTCGACGCCGTCGAGGGCGCCGAGTCACGGGCCCGGGCGGCCGAGGCCCGCCAGCGCGACTTCGTGCTCGAGGCCGCCCACGAGCTGCGCACCCCGCTGACCGGCGTGCGGGCAGCGGCCGAGGCGCTCCTCGTCGGGGACCACGACCGCGCCCAGCGCGAGCGGCTCGCGGCCGGGGTGGTCCGTGAGGCCCGGCGCGCCTCGCGGCTGGCCGAGGACCTCCTGCTCGTGGCGGGCATCGACCGTGGGCTGGAGCTCCGGCGCGGCCCCACCGACCTCGGGAGGCTGGCCGCGACCGTCGCCGAGGACGCCGTGCGGCTGCCCGGCGCCCGGGTGGAGGTGCACCCCGCGGGGGCGTCGGCGCCGGTCGAGGCAGACCCCGACCGCATCACCCAGGTGCTGCGCAACCTCGTCGACAACGCCCGCCGCGCAGCCGGGGACCGGGGGACGGTGCGCCTCGAGGTCGGCCCCGGGTCCCGCGTCGTGGTCCGCGACGACGGCCCCGGCATCCCGCCCGAGGACCGCGAGCGCGTCTTCGAGCGGATGGTCCGCCTCGACGACGCCCGCTCCCGCGACCTCGGCGGGTCCGGGCTCGGGCTGCCCATCGCGCGCGGGCTGGCACGCGCCCACGGCGGCGACCTGCGGCTGCTCGACGAGGGCCCGGGGGCCGTCTTCGAGCTCACCCTGCCCCGGGAGGCGTGAGCCGGTCAGCCCGTCGCGCCGGCACCCCGGACGAAGGCGGTGACGGCGTCGGCGACCATCTGCACGGCGATGGCCGAGAGCAGGAGGCCGGCGATCCGGCTCAGGAGGACGATGCCGCTGTCCTTGAGCACCCGCGCGAGCGGCAGGGCGAAGCGGAAGACGAGGAAGACGAGGAGGAGGGCCGCGACGAGCGCCGTGCCGACGGCGACCACACCGCCGGTGCCGTCGGCGTCCTGCACCGCCAGCATCGTCGCGACGATGGCGCCCGGCCCCGCGAGCAGCGGCGTGCCGAGCGGCACGAGCGCGACGTTGACGCCGGCGTCCGCGTGCTGCTCGGACTCGGCGCCCGTGAGCAGCTGGAGGGCGACGATGAGCAGCAGCAAGCCGCCGGAGGCCTGCAGCGCGGGCAGCGAGATGTGCAGGTAGTCGAGGATCCGCTGGCCGAAGACCGCGAACGAGGCGATGACCCCGAGCGCGACGAGGCTGGCGCGCCGGGCCGCGGCGACCTTCTGCTTCTGCGTCAGCGGACCGGTCAGCGCGAGGAAGATCGGGATCGCCCCGGGCGGGTCGAGGATGACGACGAGCGTGACGAACGTCGTCGTGAAGGCGGAGACGTCGAACCAGCTCACGGCCGCACCACCGCCGTGCCGGTGGCCGCGGCCTCGATGCGCTCGAGCACCTCGACGTCGGTCGTGTTCTCGCCCAACCTGTTCCGCTTCCCTTCTCCGTGGTAGTCGCTCGACCCGGTGACGAACAGCCCGAGCCGGTCGGCGAGCGCCGTCAGCTGCCGGACGTCGGCCTCGGCGTGGTCGCGGTGGCGGGTCTCGACCCCTGCGAGCCCGGCAGCGGCCAGCTCCTCGAGCAGCTCGTCACCCACCGTGCCCGTGCGGGTGACGGAGGACGGGTGCGCGACGACCGGCACTCCCCCGGCGGCGCGGACCACCTCGACCGCCCGCACGGGGTCGGGGGCGTAGTGCGAGACGTAGTACGGGCTGTCGTCGCCGAGCCACCGGGCGAAGGCCTCGTCGCGGTGCCCGACGACACCGGCCCGCACGAGGGCGTCGGCGATGTGGGGTCGGCCCGGTGTCGCCCCGGCCTCGACCTCGGCCCGCACCGACGCGACCGTGACCGGGATGCCGTCGGCGGCCATCGTCTCGACCATCCGGTCCAGGCGGGTCTCGCGGCTCTCGCGCGCCTGCTCCAGCTCGGCGACGAGGTCGGGGTGCGTGGGGTCGGGCAGGTAGGCCAGGAGGTGCACCGAGCGGCTCCCCCGTGCGCACGACACCTCGATGCCGGGGACGAGCGTGAGGCCGTGGTCGAGCGCGGCCGTCGAGGCCTCGGCCCAGCCGAGGGTCGTGTCGTGGTCGGTGAGGGCGATGACCTGCAGGCCTGCTGCGGCGGCGGAGGCGACGAGGTCCGCAGGGGCCTCGGTACCGTCGCTCGCAGAGGAGTGGGTGTGCAGGTCGATCACCCGCAGATGCTACCGGCGAGCGGAGAGGGTCCCGACCGAGGCAACCTTTCCGGGGGCACCCCCGTAGAGGGGGTGTGACCGAGCACCAGGAGGGACGATGACCACACGGGTCAGGGCCGAGCGCGACGCCGCGTTCACGGCCTTCGTCGAGCAGGCCTCGCCGTCGCTGCTGCGCACCGCGTGGCTGCTGACCGGCGACCACCACGCGGCCCACGAGCTCGTGCAGGCCGCCCTCGTCAAGACCTACGTCGCGTGGCCGCGGGTGCGTCCGGAGGGGGCGCTCGCGTACTCGCGCAAGATCCTCGTCAACGAGCGCACGGACTCCTGGCGCCGCCGGCGCGGGGAGGTGGTCCTCGGCGAGGTGCCCGAGGCGGTCGTCGCTCCGTCGTCCACGAGCGAGGACCGCGACCTCGTCGTCCGCCTCCTCGCCGGCCTCCCCGACCAGCAGCGGCGTGTCGTCGTCCTGCGCTACTACACCGACCTCAGCGAGCAGGCCGTCGCCGACCTGCTCGACATCTCGCTCGGCTCCGTGAAGTCCGCCGCCTCGCGCGGGCTCGCCGCCCTGCGCACCCAGCTCGCCACCACCGACGGGAGTACCCGATGAGCCACGACGTCTTCGAGGACGAGCTGCGCGCTCGCCTGCTCGACGCCACCGAGGCCGAGACCGCGGCCTTCCACGACATCGACAGCACCGAGGTGCTCGGCACCGGCCGGCGCATCGTGCGCCGGCGCCGGATGGCCGCCGTCGGCGGGACGCTGGCCGCCGTGACGGTCGTCGGCGTGGGGTCGTGGGCCGTGCTCGACGGCACCACCAACCGGGCCGTCCAGGAGGTCCCCGCCACCCGCACCAGCGCCCCGGCGACCGGGCCGGTCACCGCGCTGCTCGAGCAGTTCGCCGACCTCTCGAACAGCGCCGACGGCCGCCCGCTCTCGATCCCCGGGCCCCAGCGGGTCGGCGTGCGCATCGTGCCCGGCGGCACCCCGGACCTGGAGTACCTCGCGGTCGGGAGCGACGGCAGCACGTCGATGATGGGCGGCTCCAGCCTCGACGGCATCCCGCCCCTCGCGTCGACGTGGGGTACCGCCGGGGAGGACTCCCACGTCCTCGTCGGTGTCCTCCCGCAGCAGGCCAAGGACTTCCAGCTCGTCACCCCGGAGTCCGACGAGGGGGGCCATGCGTCGACCTCGGTCGAGGCGCCCCTGACCGGGACCGGCCGTCAGGCCTTCGCCGTGCGGTTCGAGGTGGCGGGGGACGCGGACGCCGTCCGTCACCTCCTGTGGTGGGACGGGCGCGACGTCGTGCGCGACGAGCGGGGCGCCGTCGTCCCGGCCGTCCGGCTCGGCGACGCCGAGGGCACGGTCGTCTACGTGTCCGAGACGCTCGACCGGTTCGGGACCTTCTCGAAGGAGGGCGGGCTCACGATGGCGCAGCTGGACGGGAGCCGGAACACCAGCGGTCGCCCGTTGCTGTCCGGTGGGCGCGGCGAGGGCGACCGGCTCGACGGGATCTTCGCCGCGATCGTGCCCGCCGGCACCCGGCCCGGCACGTTCACCCCGGCGGACGGTACGACGGTGACCGACCCGCTGACGGTGGCCCCCCTGCCCGGCACCGACCTCGCCGTGCTCTGGGCCCGCTACTCGAGGCCGACGGCGTCCAAGGGCTCGGGCTACCGCTCGGTGACCTGGGACGAGAACGGCCGCACGGTCACCGAGCGGCCCTGACGGGGATCAGGCGTGGGCCGCAGCCGGACCGGACCAGTTCCGGTCCGGCTGCGGCACGGGCCGGCCCGGCTGCTCGCCACCGCGCGCGTCGAGGTAGGACTGCTTGGGCACCATGACCTTGCGGCGGAAGATGCAGACGACCTTCCCGTCCTGGTTGTAGCCGATGGTCTCGACGTGCACGACGCCGCGGTCGTCCTTGCTCGTGCTCTCCCGCTTGTCGAGCACCGTGGTCTCGCCGTAGAGGGTGTCGCCGTGGAAGGTCGGGGCGACGTGGCGCAGGCTCTCGACCTCGAGGTTGGCGATCGCCTTGCCGCTGACGTCGGCCACCGACATCCCGAGCAGGATGGAGTACACGTAGTTGCCGACGACGACGTTGTTCCCGAACTGCGTCGTCTCCTCGGCGTAGTTCGCGTCGAGGTGCAGCGGGTGGTGGTTCATCGTCAGCAGGCAGAACAGGTGGTCGTCGTACTCGGTGACCGTCTTGCCCGGCCAGTGCTTGTACGTCGCCCCGACCTCGAACTCCTCGTAGCTGCGCCCGAACTGCACGTCGATCTCCTTCGCTCCGGTGTCCCGGACATCCTCGCGCGACGCCGCCGGGCACGGCAGGCCACACCGACGTGCCCTTCCCCACACCGCTCGCGGTGGCCGGACGCGGTTGTCGGCTCAGGACGCAGGTACACCTGCGACGGCCGCGGACAGCTGCGTCCGTGCCCGGCGGATCTGAGTCGCGAGCCACTCCGGTCGCTCGAGGTCGGCCCAGGTCACCCGGATGACCACGTATCCGAGCGCGCGCAGCCGGTCCTCGCGCCACTTCTCGGCGGCCAGCGCCTCGCGGCCCTCTGCGCCGTCGTACTTCAGGAGGCCGTCGAACTCGACCACGATGCGTCCTTCGACGAGCAGGTCGACGCGCCCGACGAGGCTCCCCGACCGGTCGCGGATGTCGACCTGCGACGTCACCTCGAGACCCAGGTCCAGGAGGGCCGACCTCGTCCGCGTCTCCCCCACCGACTCGCAGCGCGCGTCGGCCCGCTGCATCAGGACCTCCCCAGCCGCCGGTGCGCCGGCGTCGTGCAGAGGTGGTCGAGGTACGCGCCCAGGACCTCGAGCTCGCACGCACCCCGGTGCAGCGCGGCCTCGAGCGGGACCAGTGCGGCGAGCAGACCGTGCCGCACGAGCACCTGGGCGGCGGCCGCAGCGATCGTCACCACCTCGACACCGTCGGCGTCCAGCACGGGGAGCGCGGGCTCCCGTGGGTGGGTCCGCAGCCCCGAGCGCAGCCGGACGCGGTTCACGTCGGCCATGGCGTCGACGACGGTCATGGGTAGCCCCTGGGGCGGCAGACCGTGCAGGGCGAGCGCGGACTGGTGCGTCGCCACGTCTCCCGCGCGCGCGGCGAGGACGGCCCGGGTCCGCAGGGCCAGTCGGGCCTCGGGTGAGGCCGGTGCCCACACCTCGCCGAGGACGGAGGCGTCGCGGCGGACCCGGACCACCTCGCCGCTCCGCCGCATCCGGACCAGGGCGGAGTCCTCGACCCCGACGGATGTCGCCGTCGCGCTGGTGAGTACACCGTGCTGCGCTCGGGCGAGGACGAGGAGTCGGGCATCCACCGGCCCATCGTGGCCGATGGGCGACTGCCGACCGGCGAGTCATCCACAGGTCCACGACGGACGCGGTTGTCGGGGTGGGTCGCAGGTACAAGCGCGTCGGGAGCGGACAAGCGCGTCGTGCGCGGGGGCTCGCGGTGGCCCTAGGGTCGGTGCATGGCGGACTTCATCGGCGCGGTCGACCAGGGCACGACGAGCACCCGGTTCATGGTGTTCGACCACGACGGGCAGGAGGTGGCCCGCCACCAGCTCGAGCACGAGCAGCTGCTCCCGCGCGCCGGCTGGGTCGAGCACAACCCGCTCGAGATCTGGGACCGCACGCAGACCGTCATCGGCTCCGCCCTGACCAGCGCCGGCCTGTCCTCCACGGACCTCGCCGCCATCGGCATCACGAACCAGCGCGAGACGACGATCGTCTGGGACCGGCGCACCGGCCGGCCGTACCACGACGCGATCGTGTGGCAGGACACCCGCACCGCTGCCATCGCCCGGGCGCTCGACGCCGACGGACGCGGCGACGTCATCCGCCGCAAGGCCGGGCTGCCGCCCGCCACCTACTTCAGCGCCGGCAAGATCCAGTGGCTCCTCGAGAACGTCGACGGCCTGCGCGCGGACGCCGAGGCCGGGCACGCCGTCTTCGGCACCGCCGACACCTGGGTGGTCTGGAACCTCACGGGTGGCCCGGACGGCGGCCGCCACGTCACCGACGTGACGAACGCCAGCCGCACGATGCTCATGGACCTGACCACCCTGGACTGGGACGACGAGCTGCTCGGCTTCTTCGACATCCCCCGGGCGATGCTCCCCGAGATCCGCCCGAGCAGCCACGCCGAGGCGTACGGCACGACCACCGGAAGCCGCGGCACGGCCCGCGTCCCGATCGCCGGGGTCCTCGGCGACCAGCAGGCGGCCACCGTCGGCCAGGTGTGCTTCGAGCCCGGCGAGGCCAAGAACACCTACGGCACCGGCAACTTCCTGCTGCTCAACACCGGCGAGGAACTGGTCCGCAGCACCCACGGCCTGCTGACGACCGTCGCCTACCAGCTCGGCGACGCCAAGCCGGTCTACGCCCTCGAGGGCTCGATCGCCGTGACGGGCAGTGCGGTCCAGTGGCTGCGCGACCAGCTCGGCATCATCAGCGGGGCGAGCGAGGTCGAACGGCTGGCAGCCCAGGTCGAGGACACCGGCGGCGTCTACTTCGTGCCGGCCTTCAGCGGGCTCTTCGCCCCCTACTGGCGCAGCGACGCCCGCGGCGCCATCGTCGGGCTCTCGCGCTTCAACACCAACGCCCACCTGGCCCGGGCCACCCTCGAGGCCATCTGCTACCAGTCCCGCGACGTCGCGGAGGCGATGGAGGCCGACTCCGGTGTCGAGATGACCTGCCTCAAGGTCGACGGGGGCGTCACCGCCAACCGGCTGTGCATGCAGCTCCAGGCCGACATCCTCGGCGTGCCCGTCTCGCGGCCGGTCGTGGCCGAGACCACCGCCCTCGGGGCCGCCTACGCCGCCGGGCTGGCCGTGGGCTTCTGGGCCGACACCGACGAGCTGCGCGCCAACTGGGCCGAGGACCAGCGGTGGGAGCCGACCTGGTCCGAGGACCAGCGCCGTGACGGGTACGCCGGCTGGAAGAAGGCCGTGGAGCGCACCCTCGACTGGGCCGAGGACGACTGACCCGTCACCGGGCGTTCAGGGCAGCGGCTTGTCCAACGCGTCGAACACGATGCGGCACAACCGGTTCACCGTGGTCTGCCCGTACGCGTAGCCGGCGTGCGACACGGACATGAAGGCCATCTGGTAGTTGCGCCCCCGCCCGTACACCTGCCCGACGCCGTTGAGCCGGTACCCGTCGGAGCGCGGACCCCAGCCGTTCTTCAGCTCGACGTGCACGTCCGAGGGGAGCCCGTCGCGCAGGCCCCAGGTCTGACCGGGCGTCACCGACCCCAGCAGGAGGTGGGCGTACGCACGCCGGCTCGGCGTCAGGTAGCTGCCCAGCGCGAGCGGGTTGAACATGTAGACGAGGTCGCGCGGCGTCGACACCGAGTGCCCCCACCACGTGGGCGACGCGAACACGGTGCCGCCCAGAACCGTCGTGTTGCGCATCCCCAGCTCGCGAGCGACGCTGCGGCACAGCGTGACCCCGACCTGGTTCATCAGGGCGTCCGTGGCGGCGTTGTCGGAGTACCGGATCATCCGCGAGCAGAGGCTGCGCTCGGTGGCCGTGAGGTCCCGGTCCCGGTTCTGCGCCGCCTTGAGCGTGGCGATGAGGATGAGCACCTTGATGGCGCTGTGCGTCTGCCGCCCGCTCGGTGGGCGCCACGTGAAGTACTGCGCGGTCCGGTTGTCCCGGAACGTCAGCCCGGCGACTCCGGCCCGGGTCGCCATGTACGCGTCGAGGGCCGCGGCCAGCTGGCTGCGGGTGTCGATCCCGGCCGCCGACGCCGGAGGTGCGGCGGCGAGTCCCAGCGCTCCGAGCGCGGTCCCGGCCGCCCCCACGACGAGCTCGCGCCTTCCCGGTGCCACCCGTGCCATGTCCGCTCCTCCCGCCGTGGGGCGCGATCGTCCCACAGCCGGGCGTGCGGCACCACCGCTACGCGACGGGCGCCAGGACCACCGGAGGCCCGTGGTGGCCGCAGGACGCGATGACCTCGCCGTCCAGCTCGACCACCGGCAGCAGGCCCGGCGAGGTGTCCGGGCGCAGGCCGTCGGCGCTCCACGGGTTCTCCATCGACACGTGGGCCACGGGGAGGCGCGTGCGGGCCGCGGCCACCGACTCCTCGAGCGCCCGCGACTCCTCGAGCGGCCAGTACAACCGGGTCACCGAGTGCCAGACGACGGTGAGGACGTCGTCGTCGACGGGTTCCGCGAGCTGCCGGTCGACCCACTCCGCCGCCCGGGCCCGGTCCAGCGCGACCGGTGTGCCGCGCAGGGCCGCGAGGGCTCCGTCGAGGCGGGCGTGCCGCTCGAGCATCCAGGGCCAGACGAACGAGCGGAGGTAGGTCCCCCCGTCCGGGGACGCGCCGTCGACGGGGGCGACGTCGCACCCCCGCCGGTCCACGACCTCGAACGCCTGCGGCACGAACCCCTCTGCGCCGCACCCCTCCACGACGAGACGAGCCTCCGCCGGCCCGTGCTGCCACCCGTCACCGACGAACCGGTACCGGTCGACGAGGAGCCCCAGGCCCGCGGAGGCTCCGGGCTCGAGCAGCCGGACACGACGAAGACCCGTGCGGCGCACCGCCTCCGAGAGGCCGACGAGCAACGCGGCGGTGCGAGCCGGTTCGTTGGTCTGCGGCGCCTCGTCGAGCGACCGGCGCAGCTCCTCGACGTGGGCGGCCAGCACCGGTCGGACAGCGGCCCAGGCGTCGGAGGGGTCCTCGTCGCCGCCGAGGCAGGGGTAGTACGGGACGAGCTGGGGCGCCTCGCCGCGCAGCACGACCCGGAACAGACCGGCGAGCAGCCGCAGCTGCGGGAACTGCCGCGCCTCGGCGTCCTCCCACCCGGCGAAGAGCTCGTGGGTGAGTCCGCCGGCGTCCCAGTCGTCGGCCATCTCGGCGAGCAGCACACCGTAGAGGTGGTCGCGGTGCCCGAAGTGCTCGCGGAGCCGGTCGGCGAGCGTGGGCCCCGCGGACGGCGTCACCGGACCAGGCCGCCGATGACCTCGGGCAGGAGGCCGAGGACCGACCCCGTGGGCGAGGGGGTGGCGGTGGCGGTGGCACTCGGGGTGGGCGAGGGCGTCGGTGACGGCGTGGCCGGGGCCGTGGACGCGCTCGCCGTCGGGCTGGGCGTGCCCGTGCGGGCCGGGCTGCGGGAGGCCGAGACGGAGGGGGTCGCCGACGGGGTGGCCGCCGGGGTCGACGAGTTCGAGGAGGAGGTGTCGTCGTCGGGGGCAGCGGCGGGGACGTCGGTGACGGCGTCCGGCGGCGGGGTGCGCCGGAACGAGCGGGAGGCCCGGTTGAGGTCCTCCCCGCGGTCGGTCGTCCGCGAGGTGACCGGCTGGACGGTCGTCGACGGCGCCGTGGACGGGGCCGCGGCCACGAGGGGCACGTCGTGGCTCCCGTCGGCCAGCGTCGTCGCGAAGACCCCCGCGGCGAGGACCGCGGCGGCGCCGGTCGCGACCGCGACGGGCCCCCGCCGGCGTCGTGCGCTGTGCTTGCCCATCCGGCCAGTCTCGCAACGCCGCGGGCGGCGTGGCAAACGTGCAGGACAGGGACGTGGCGGACCTCACGCCCGCTCGTGGCAGCATGGACCGGGTGAGCGAGGAGCAGAAGCAGGCCGACAACCGGGCACGGGCGACCACCGACGAGCTGCGGGCGTTCATCCGCGAGGACTGGGCACCGCGCCGTCCCACGGCCGAGGCCGCCGCCCCGGCCGCCGGGTACGCCGCCGCCCGCCGGGCCGTGCTGAGCGCCGCCTACCCGAAGCAGCGCCTCGTCGTCCCCGCCGGCGGCCTCAAGGTCCGCAGCAACGACACCGACTACGTCTTCCGCCCGCACACCGCCTTCGCCTACCTCACCGGGCTCGGCGCCGACCGCGAGCCCGACGCCGTGCTCGTCCTCGAGCCGCTCGACGACGGCGGCCACGAGGCCGTCCTGTACTTCCGCCCGCTGGCCGGGCGCGACAGCGACGAGTTCTTCGCCGACGCCCGGTACGGCGAGTTCTGGGTCGGCGCCCGGCCGAGCATCGAGGACGTCGAGCTCGAGCTCGGCCTCACCGCGCGGCACGTCGACGGCCTCGTCGACGCCGTCGCCAAGGACGCCGGCGAGGTCACCGTGCGGGTCGTCCGCGACGCCGACACCGAGCTGACCGGCCGGCTCGACGCCGCCCGGGTCGCGGGCGGCGCGGCCGAGGAGGGCCTCCAGGAGGTCGACGACGCCCTGGCCCACGAGATCTCGTTGCTGCGCCTGTGCAAGGACGAGTACGAGGTCGAGCAGATGCGCGCCGCCGTCGCCGCGACCCACGAGGGCTTCGAGGCCATGGTCGCCGCGCTGCCCGACGCCGTCGCGAAGGGGCGCGGCGAGCGCTGGCTCGAGGGCACCTTCGGGCTGCACGCCCGGCACGGCGGCAACGGCGTCGGCTACGACTCCATCTGCGCCGCGGGCGACCACGCCAACACGCTGCACTGGATCAAGAACACCGGCGAGGTCCGCGAGGGCGAGCTCGTGCTCATCGACGCCGGCGTCGAGGTCGACAGCCTCTACACCGCCGACATCACCCGCACCCTCCCCGTCGACGGCACCTTCACCGAGGCCCAGCGCGAGGTCTACGAGGCCGTGCACGCCGCCCAGGAGGCCGGCATCGCGGCGGTCAGGCCCGGCAACCGGTTCTCCGACGTCCACGCCGCCGCCATCCGGGTCATCGCCGAGCACCTGCACGCGTGGGGCCTTCTGCCGGAGGGGGTCTCGGTCGAGGACACCCTCGACAAGGAGCACGGCCAGTACCACCGCCGGTGGATGGTGCACGGCACCTCGCACCACCTCGGCCTCGACGTCCACGACTGCGCCCTCGCCACCCGCGAGGAGTACATGGACGCCGAACTCAAGCCGGGCATGGTCCTCACCGTCGAGCCGGGCCTGTACTTCAAGGCCGACGACCTCAAGGCCCCCGAGCGCTTCCGCGGCATCGGCGTGCGCATCGAGGACGACGTCCTCGTCACCGAGGACGGCTGCGAGAACCTCTCGGCCGCGATGCCCCGGAGCGCCGACGACGTCGAGACCTGGGTCAGGCGCGTCCAGGGGCGCTGACCGGGCTCGGCGTCAGCGCCGGTCGAAGACGACGTCGACGGCCAGCGCCCGCTCGACCCCGGCGGCCTCTCCCCCGCCGCCGAGAACCATCGTCAGCAGTTCGCGCGGGGTCGGGAAGTCCGACGGCAGGGCCGCGTTGTAGGCGGCGTGCGCCTCGAGCGAGTGCACCGCGGCCTCGAGCTGCTCCTCGGTGACCTCGACGTGGTGGGTCGGTGTCGGTGCACCTGGCACGACGAGGACCTTCACGCCCTCCCACGGCTCGAGGCCCTCCTCGAGCAGGTCGCGGTGCAGCCAGCGGTTTCCGGCGTCGGCGACCGCGTCGAGGGTGGCGAGCCCGACGGCCCGGTGGTCGGCCTGATTGAGGAAGCCGTTCCCGAAGCGCAGGTCCCAGGTCTGGGCGACGACGACGTCGGGCCGGTGCCGGCGGATGGCCGCGGCGATCTCCCGGCGCAGCGGCACGCCGTACTCGACGGCGCCGTCGGCCAGGCCGGCGAACTCGACCGTCTCGACCCCCACCCGGCGGGCGCTCTCGCGCTCCTCGCCCTCGCGCACCGGACCCGCCTCCTCGGGCGGCATCGTGTCGATGCCGGCCTCGCCCCGGGTCAGGAGGAAGTACGCCACGCGCGCCCCCTCACCGACCCAGCGGTGCACGGCGGCCGAGGTGCCGTACTCGATGTCGTCGGGGTGCGCCACGACGCACAGGACCGAGGTGAAGGGTCCCTCGAGAGGCGGCAGGTGCGGTCGTTCGTCGTCGGCCATGCCGCGACGATACGCGCGCGGGTCAGCCCTGCGGGGGCTGCTGCGGCGCCTGCGGGCCGGGCTGCTGCTGGACCTGGTGCGCCAGCCGCGCGCGCTCGGCCTCCTGGGCCTGGCGGACCTGCTCCTGGGCGGCCTTCATCGGGTCCATCTGGGCGAGCAGCTCGCGACCGCGGGTCACGTGCTTGTGCTCGCAGAGGACCTCGTACTTCGCCGCGACGACCTGGCTCACCGAGGTGAAGTCGCGCTGGCCACGGGTCAGCCGGTAGCCGAACCAGGCCCAGACCGTGCCGAACACGGCGCCGAAGAGCACCGTCGAGATGATCGAGACGATGTTGAAGCCGCTGGGGTCGAAGAGGGCGAGGATCGTGCCGACGAAGAGACCGAGCCACATGCCCGACAGCGCCCCGGCCCCGATGACGCGGCCCTGGGTGAGCCGGCCGGTGACCCGCTCGAGCTGCTTGAGGTCGGTGCCGACGATGAGGACGTCCTGGACGGGGAACTCGTGGTCGGAGAGGTAGTCGACGGCCTTCTGCGCCTCCTCGTAGGAGTCGTGGACCCCGAGGCTCATCGGGTACTCCAGCGACAGGGCGGCGCGCAGGCCCGGGCGCATCGGCTGGCTGCTCATGCCACCAGTGTGGCACCGTTCGCTGGGCGTCGGCTGGACGCCCCCTGTGCAGGACGCGGGTCGGTCAGCGGGCCTTGTAGTCCTCGAGCAGGCGCCGGCCGATGATCATCTTCTGGATCTCGGCCGTCCCCTCGCCGATGAGCAGCATCGGCGCCTCGCGGTAGAGGCGCTCGATCTCGTACTCCTTGGAGTACCCGTAGCCGCCGTGGATCCGGAAGGACTGCTCGACGACGTCGGCGCAGTTCTCCGACGCGAGGTACTTGGCCATGCCGGCCTCGAGGTCGTTGCGCTGGCCGGCGTCCTTGAGCCGGGCGGCCTTGACCATCATCTGGTGGCTGGCCTCGACCTTGGTCGCCATGTCGGCGAGGCGGAAGAGGATGCCCTGGTGCTCGGCGATCTTCTTGCCGAAGGTCTCGCGCTGCTGCGAGTAGGCGATGCCGAGCTCGAAGGCCCGCCGCGAGAGGCCGCAGGCGCGGGCGGCGACGTTGACGCGGCCCACCTCGACGCCGTCCATCATCTGGTAGAAGCCCTTGCCCGGGACCCCGCCGAGGATCTGCTCGTCGGTCGTGCGGTGCCCCTGGAAGACGAGCTCGGTCGTGTCGACGCCCTTGTAGCCCATCTTCTCGATCTTCCCGGGCACGGTGACGCCCTGGGCGGTCTCGCCGAAGCCGGACTCCTTCTCGACGAGGAAGGTCGTCATGTTCTTGTACGGGCTGTCGGACTCGCCGAGATCGGTGCGCACGAGGACCGCGACGAGGTTGGCCGATCCGCCGTTGGTCAGCCACATCTTCTGGCCGTCGATCGTCCAGCCGCCGTCCTCGCCCTTGACGGCCTTGGTGCGGATGGCGGCGACGTCGGAGCCGAGGCCGGGCTCGCTCATCGAGAAGGCGCCGCGGACCTCGCCGGTGGCCATCCGCGGGAGGTACTTCTGCTTCTGCTCCTCGGTGCCGTGCTGGAGGACCATGTACGCGACGATGAAGTGGGTGTTGATGATGCCGCTGACGCTCATCCAGCCGCGGGCGATCTCCTCGACGACGAGCGCGTAGGTGAGCAGGCTCTCGCCGAGGCCCCCGTACTCCTCGGGGATCATCAGCCCGAAGATCCCCATCTCCTTCATGCCCTCGACGATGGCCGTCGGGTACTCGTCCTTGTGCTCGAGCTCGGTGGCGACGGGCAGGATCTGCTCGTCGACGAACTCGCGGACGAGCTTGATGAGCTCGTGCTGCTCCTCGGAGAGGCCGTCGGTGGTCTGGAGGCGCGACATGGTGGCGAGTATGCCCGCGCGGCCGGGGTGCCGGAACGCCGTGCGGGTGTGAGTCCCCCCACCGTGTGACGACGCCCACCCCGCCGCCCTTCGGCCGCTCAGCCGAAGCAGCGGCTCGAGACGTTGACCGTCCCCCAGTCCGCCTGCGGGACGGCGACTTCCGGGTCGAGGGCGTCGAGGAGTCGCCAGCCGTCGTCGGCGAGCGTGAGCCCGACCGGGTGCACGGTGCGGACGGCCGGGTCCTGTGCCCGGAGCCGGACGACCCGCCGGCGACGGACCGCGTCGGCCAGGGCGGGGACCCGTTCGTCCTCCGGCGGGGTGGGACCCGAGAGCCGGAAGGCGCCGGCGGCCCGCTGGGCGATGGCGCGGCTGGGGTCCGGCAGCGACTCGAGGAGCTTGACGCTCGCCCGGGCCGCCGGCGCCGCGAGGCCGAGGGCGGCCAGCTCCGGGGACCGCCGGCCGAGCAGCACGCCGAGGGCCTCCGCCTCGTCGGCCGCGAGGCCGGTGAGCCGGGTGCGGTGGCTGAAGCCGAGCTCGATGCCGCCTCCGCGCCCGGCGCGCACGACCATCGGCAGGCCGGCCTCCGAGAGGGCCTCGACGTCGCGCAGGATCGTCCGCCGGCTCACCTCCAGCTCCGCGGCGAGCTCGTCGGCGGTCATCCGGCCCCGGTTCTGGACGAGGAGCAGCATGAGCAGCAGCCGCGAGGCACGCATCCGACCTCCGGAGCCGGTCAGGAAAAGGTGACAGTAGACGTCACCTTAGGGCTGCTACGTTCCGCGACGGAAGAAGGTGATCGACATGTTGGCCTACGAGGTACGCCGCCACATCGCGGCCGACGCCCGGGAGATCTGGGCGACCCTGACCGACCCCGGGCGGCTCGTCGCCGCCGGCACCGGCATCGCGCGGGTCGAGGGGCGGATCGAGCCCGGCGCCCGGTTCACGCTGTGGTCCGAGGCCGTCCCCGGTCGCGGGTTCCGCACCCGGGTCGCGGCGATGGACCCGCCCCGGCGGATGGTCTGGGAGGGCGGGATGCCGCTCGGGCTCTTTCGTGGGGTGCGGACCTTCACCCTGTCCCCGCAGGCCGGCGGCGGCACCGAGGTGCACGTGCGCGAGGAGTTCACCGGGCCGCTGCTCCCGCTCGTCCGGCGCACCATGCCGGACCTCCAGCCGTCCTTCGAGCAGCTCGTCGACGGCCTCGCCCGGAGCACGGAGGGGGCCCGATGAGCCGGGTGACCTACGGTGACGGCACGTCCGAGGACCCGTGGCTGCTCGAGACGCCACCGCGCACCTCGACCTACTCGGCCTGGCGTGACGACACCGCCGACCCGCCCGCACTCGTGGTGCAGGTGGGCACGACCCGGCTCTCGTACCACCTGCGGGCGCTCGAGGACCTGCGCGCGATGCTCACCGAGCACGGCGACTGGATGCCGCTGGGCAACGCCGACGAGGGCAAGCCGGTCAAGGACGGCACGGTCGAGGCCTGGGCGAGGGACTCCGCGAACCCGGTGGGTGGGTACTACGGGCTGCGCAAGGGGCACCGGGGACGCTTCGCCAACTACGTGACCCCGGTGCTGGAGCTGCTCGGGTGGGCCGAGCTGGAGCACGAGCCGCGCAACAACCGCGTCCGAGCGACGACGCGGTGAGCCGCCCGCGTAAAGCGGTGGCGCGGGTGGGCGGTCCTGCGCCACCCTGACGGAGACGGCGCGCGTCCGCGCGCCCGCGAGCGAAGGAGGAGGCCGACATGTCGATCGCTGTCCTGGACCCCACCCCGGTCCCCCTTTCCTTCCTCGCACAGGAGCACTCCGTTGGCACACATGCCGTTCCACCTGCCGGAGAAGCAGGCCGCCTTCTCCACCGACACCTCCCCTGACGCACCGCCCGAGGGCGATCGCTGGTCCTCGTGGGACGGCGCCACCCACGGGCCGAAGCCGCGCCCGGACTGGGTGATCACCGCCCTCGGCGCCGTCGATGCCGACCTCGGCGTCCTCAAGACCGGCAAGGAGGCCGACGTCCACGTCGTCCGGCGCTGGGTCCCCGGCGAGGGACCCGTCGTGACGATGGCCGCCAAGCGCTACCGCAGCGGTGAGCACCGGCTCTTCCACCGCGACGCCGGATACCTCGAGGGGCGCCGGGTCCGCAAGAGCCGCGAGATGCGGGCGATGGCCCGGCGCACCGACTTCGGCAAGCAGGTCATCGCCGGCCAGTGGGCCGCAGCCGAGTTCGCCGCCCTCGTCGCCCTCCACGCCCTCGAGCTGCCGGTGCCGTACCCCGTGCAGCTGGACTCCTCGGAGATGCTCATGGAGTTCGTGGGCACGACCGACGGCGGCACCCCGGTCGCGGCGCCCCGGCTCGTCCAGACCCGGCCCGAGCCGGACCTCCTCGCCGACCTCTACGACCAGCTGCGGACGACGATGCTCACCCTGGCCCGCCACGGCTGGACGCACGGCGACCTCAGCCCCTACAACGTGCTCGTCCACGAGGAGCGCCTCGTCCTCATCGACTGGCCGCAGGTCGTCGACGTCATCGGCAACCCGCAGGGCTTCGAGTTCCTCGAGCGGGACGCGGCGACGATGGCGACGTGGTTCGTGCGCAAGGGGCTCGAGGTGGACCCGGGCGAGCTCGTGGCCGACCTCGTCGCGGAGGCCACGTCGGGGTTCTGAGCCGGTGGCCGCGACCCTTCCGCCGGCCGTCGCCCTCACGTGCTGGTGGAGCGACGCGTCGGCGGGTCAGGCGGGCAGGCGGTGCTGGGGCTCGGTGGTGCGGGTGGCCCCGTGGGGGCCGTGCCAGGTGATGGTGCCGTCCGGTGTCATGGCGGGTCGCCAGCGGTCCTGTTGCTTGAAGCGGTGGTGGCGGCGGCACAGGTCCTCGAGCCCGGTGGGCGTGGTGGTGCCGTCGGGCCACGGGCGGAC
>QAXK01003594.1:0-12640 GCA_004335735.1 Chlorella sp. KRBP | reverse complement strand
AAGGCGTCAGCATAGGGGCAGGTGCACGCATGTGTGCACGCATGTGTTGCACGGATTCAGTGGTGGCTTTGTGCTTGCCACGCCCATCTGGCTCCAGAAACCAGAAAACTTCTCATGGCGTGGCACACACCTTGTCGAGTTGTTGCTGCACGTCGGCCAGCAGCTGGCGGGTCAAGTGCAGCTCCTCCACCGTCTCCTGCAGCACAGCGGCAGCGCAGCGCACCACCACCATACTTTCAACCACGTTGCGATGCACAGTGCCAGAGCACCGCCTCCTTGACTTGCAGTGCATATGCACCTGGCCCTAAATGCACCACCCACCACGCACCTGGTACCTCTCCTCCACCTCGGCCACCTGAACCTGCACCGCCTCCAACGCCGCCCCCGCCGCCTCCGCCTGCGCCTCAGCCGCTGCCGCCCGCATCATCGCCTGCAGCTGCTGTCCCGCCGCCCGTTCCCACTCCCCCTTGGCCTCCCGCAGCTCCTGCCGGCATGCGCCGAGCTCACCCTCCAGCAGCCGCTGGGCCTCCACCAACCCACTCATGTCCGGCAGCACCTGCACTGGCTCCTGAACATGCACCTGCAGCTCCACTGGCTGCCACGGGGCGTCTGTCTGCGTGCACTGAGAGTGGTGGTGCTCGCCTTGGTGATCGGCTGGGTAGCAGCTGACGCCGGGGAGGAGGTGGGCGGATAGCCGTGGTGGTGGTGGTGCTGTGGTGGTGGTGATGGTGGTGGGGTGGAGTGCTGCTAGCTTGCGCTCGGCCACCTCACGCTGCAGGGCAATAGCAAGTGTCATCCACAGGCAGGCAGCACAAGAGGTTAGAGTCTGCAGAGGCCTTGACCCACCACGCGCTGCGGCTGCGCCCAAGACTTCAAAAACTGGTGCTACAGTATGGTGGTACACGGTGTGTCTGTAGAGAGACTGCGATGGCATGCATGCACACCACACCTGCATGGCTGCCCGCTCCGCCGCCACCCTCGCCTCGCCCAGCTCCCCCCTCAGGACCTCCTGCTGAGCCGCCTGCTCCGCCACCCTCGCCTCCTGCAACCGCAACTCCTGCTCCTGATCAGCCACCCGCGCCTCCAGCGCCGCCATCGCCTCCCTCACCTCCCGCTCGCGCCTGCCCCACTCCGCCCGACCCTCCTCCAGCGCAACCTCGCACCGCTGCAGCAGCTCACACGCGTCCGCAAAATCCTGCCGGAGCTCCCCACCCCTCGCCACCTCCGCGCTCAGTTCGGACTGCAGCCGCGCCGCCATCGCTGCCATCGCCTCACACTCGCGCAGCGCCTCATCGACCCGACCCTCCGCCTCCTCGCCTCGCTCCGCCGCCAGCTGCTGAAGTCGCCGTGCCTCTGCCGTCTGCGCTTCGACCTCCTCAGAGAGCCGCCCCACCTCCTGCGCCCGCTCCTCCGCCAGGTGCTGGAGCCGCTGCACCTCGTCCCGCAGCTCCAGCCGCAACACCTCGCCCTCGCGCTCCGCGGCCCTGCGCTCGCCACCGCCACAACCAGCAAGAGTGCACATACCGCATCGCTACGCTGTCGCAGAGCAGCGCGCGCACGCAAGCCCAGGATCGAGGAGCGCCATCCGTTGCGGCGGCATGGTACCAGCCAGTGCCAGGGGTGCAGGCGTGGCAGCGCACCTGGCGGACTCCAGCTCAGCGCACACGGCCTCGTGCCGCGACCTCAACGAGGCCGCCGCCTCCTGCAGGGCCGACAGCTCCTCGAGCAGCTCATGCTGGTGGCTCGACCTGCCCTCCTCCTCCTCTATCACCTCCGCCTGCTGCCGGCCAATCGACCCGTCAGCCTCCTCGCCATCCCTCGCCCGCTGCTGCTGCGAGTGCGGATCTGACCCCTCCCCGCTCCACGACAGCAGTCGCGCCGCACTGCTGCCTGCCGTCCCGCCCTGCTGCTGCTGGGTTGCCTCGGAACCCAGATCCCCCGGTGCTGCTGCCGCTGCCGCCTGGACAGGTGACGGAGGCAGGGAGCGCACACGCCAGGCTGAGGGCGTGTGCCCAGCCTGCGCACCCTCCCGCTCGCCACCCGCCTGATGCTGCTGCACGCGCCACGGCGTGCGCTGCACGGCGGTACTGCTGCTCTGCTGCGGACCCCGCCCCTCCTCTGCCACCTCCCCGCCCACCTGTCCAGCGGCACTCAGCAGCCATGGCGTGGGCTGCGGTGGGTGCTGCGAAGCGTTGTGCTGTGGTGGTAATGGTGCGGCAGGGTGGTGGGGCTTGAGCAGGGGCAGCATCTCAGCAATCTTGCCCTTCAAGGGCGCCAGCGTGGGCTGAGGCACAGAAACGGCTGCCTGCTGCGAGGTGAGCAGCTGGTCTTGCAGCTGCTCGCACAGCTGACGCAGCGCCTGCAGGGGGGCACATGTACACAGGTACACACGCGCACTGACGACAAGTGTCCCGCAACTGTGCTGCCAGCAGGCGAGCACTATGGCGGAGAGCTCTCCCGCACAGTTCTGACGACGAGAGTACACTGAGTGCAGACTGAGGTGGCAGGGGGCTCAGTCCTGCACTTGCCTGTAGGTCGCGGTCCTTGCGTCCCACCACAACCTGCAGCTGCTGCGCAGCTTCCGCCGCGCCCTGCTGGCGCGCCACCTCAGCGTCCCGCCTGGCGCGCTCAGCCAGCTCCTGCAGCTCGGCCCCCATGCGCTCCACCTGCGTGCAGTACATCACGGCGGCAGCACCGCCGCAAGGTGGCCGCGTGATGGAACGAACAACAGAGGTTCAGGCTGCGTCATCCATTACGACCATTCAGGTGTGCCTACCATGGCGTGCCTAGCGCAAAGCAAAGGTTAGTCACCTGCTGGTGCGCGTCCTGCAGCTGTGAGGTCAAGCGCCCAACCTCCGCCTCCGCAGAGGCCACTTGTGCGGACAGCTGGGCGCTGACGTCGCCCTGGGTTTGCTGGGCGGTGGAGAGGAGAGCAGCCAGGCGCTGCACCTCCTCCTGGCTGGTGCTCAGTTGTGCGGACAACTCCGTGGTGCGTTCTGCTGCCTCCTGCTGAGCGGAGTTGAGGAGAGCACCCAGGCGCTGCACCTCCTCCTGGCTTGCCATAAGCTGAGCCGCACTGCTGCTCGCCTCTTGCTGCACAGTAGCCAGAAGGGTGTTGAGCCGCTGCACCTCCTCCTGGCTGGTGCTGAGTTGTGCGGACAACTCAGCAGCGCGCTCTGCTTCCTCCTGTTGGGTGGAGGTGAGGAGAACAGTCAGGCGCTGCACCTCCTCCTGACTTGCGGTGAGCTGGGCAGACAACTCAGCAGTGCGCTCTGTTGCCGCCTGCTGGGCGTTTGTGAGGAGAGCACTCAGCCGCTGCACCTCCTCCTGGCTTGCCATAAGCTGAGCCGCACTTCCGCTCGCCTCCTCCTGCACCTTGGCCTGCAGGACGGTCAACCGCTGCACCTCTTGCTGGCTGGCGGTCAGCTGAGCACCCGTGTCGCCCATGCCGCTTTGAGCAGCGTGCAGAAGTGCAGTGAGCCGCTGCACCTCCTCCCGACTGACGCTGAGCTGTGCTGCACTGCTACTCGCCTCCTGCTGGGCGCTTGTGAGAAGAGCACTCAGCCGCTGCATCTGCTCCTGGCTCTCCACCCGCTGCTGAGACAGCTGCGCCCTGCCCTCCAATGCCTCCCGCTGGACACTGGCAACCACATCACTCAACCGCTGCACCTCCTCCTGACTGGCAGTGAGCTGGGCAGCAGTGCCGCTCGCCTCCTGCTGCATGCTGGCAAGCAAGCCGTTCAGCCGCTCCACCTCCTCCAGGCTAGCCGCCAGCTGAGCACCAGCCTGTGCACTCGCCTCGCCCTGCTCCTCCTGGGCACGAGTAAGCACCTCCATCAACGCCTCCACCTCCTCCTGGCTAGCAGCCAGCTGCGCCCTCACGTCGTCAACCTCCTCCTCTGCTTGCTGCAGCTGGCTGCTGAGCCGCTCCATCTCCTCCTCTGCCTGCTGCAGCTGGCTGGTGGCCCGCCCCACCTCCTCCTCGCTGCTGGTGAGCTGAGCGATGGTGTTGCTCGCCGCCTGCTGGGCGCTAGTGAGGAGAGCACTCAGCCGCTGCACCTCCTGCTGGCTTGCCAAAAGTTGCGCAGCACTGCCGCTTGCCTCCTCCTGGCTGCTAGCAAGCAGCGCACTCATCCGCTGCACCTCCTCCTGGCTGCTAGCCAGCAGCGCAGTCACCCGCTGCACCTCCTGCTGGCTTGCCACAAGCTGCGCAGCACTGCCGCTTGCCTCCTCCTGGCTGCTAGCCAGCAGCGCAGTCACCCGCTGCACCTCCTCCTGACTGCCAGCAAGCAAGCTGGTGAGCCGCTGCACCTCCTCATGGCTACCACTCAGCTGTGCAGCAGCTCGCATTTTCGCCTCCGCCGCCTCCTCCTGGCTGCTAGCCAGCAGCGCACCAACCCGCTGCACCTCCTCCTCACTCTCCCGCAGCCCCCTCCCAAGCCCCTCCACCTCCACCTGTGCCGCAGCAAGATGGTCCTGCAGCTGCCACGCCTGCCGCACCAGACGCGTCCGCTCCTCCTCCCCCCGCGCCCGCTCCTCCTCACCCAACGCCTCACTGTCCCCCAGATCAAGCAAAGCACGCGCAGCACGCTGCCGCTCCTCTTCCAGCTCACCCTCAACTGCCTCCAACTGCCGCTCTGCATCACCCCGCCGCACCCGCTCCGCCTCCACCTCCGCCTCCGCTGCTGCCAGTTCGCGCCGCAACGCCTCCGTCTGCTGCTCCAGCCCAACCTCACGGACACTGCTGGCTTCAAGCGCCGCCTGTGTCGTCTCCACCATCGCCTTCATCTGCTGCTGCACATTGCCCCGCAACCCACGCTCCGCCTCCACCTCCGCTGTGGCAGCTGCCAGCTCACCCCTCACCACCTCGAGCTGTTGCTCCACTTGAACCCGTCGCTCGCGTTCCCCTTCCAGCTGCGCATGTGCTGCTCTTGCCGCCGCCTGCGCCGCTGTGGCCGCCGCCGCTGAGGCTGCTGCCAGTTCACCCCTCACCTCCTCCAGCTGCCTCTCCACCTGACCCCGCCGCTGACGCTCTGCTTCCACCTCCGCCTGTGCTGCTGCCGCCGCCGCCGCCGCTGCGGATGCTGCTGCAGCCTCACTGGCAGCTGCCGCTGCGCGGAGGGAGGTGGCTGTGTCCTCGGCCTCCTGCGCGCGCTGGTTGGCCTGGCGCAGGGCGTCGTGCAGCTGGGAGATGGCGTGCTCAGCGCTCTCTGCCGCCTGCGGATGCAGGATACAGTGGTGTGCAGGATACAGTGGTGGACAAAAAGTGGCAGTGCCTCCCCGTCACAGCGTGAGCACGGCATGTAGCTAGGAGATTACATATTCAGCGCTCTCTGCTGCCTGCGGGCAGGAGAGAAACGATGCCGCTTCAACATCAGGGCGGTGCGCAGTTAAGGTGGGTGCAGTCTGCAGTGAGGATGGCATGCACACGCCACGGCACACCAGCCAAGACGTCCCTAACGCATCAGGCCTGCCTGTGAGCCGTCGTCAAACATTTGTGTTTGTGTGTTTCTACACCACACGGTCACAAGATAAGAGACGCCCACACCCACCTGTGATGCGTCCGTCGCCGCCTGCACGCCCACCTCCCCCAACTGCCGCCTGAGCGCCTGGCACTGCGCCTGGAAGCTGGCGAGCTCCTGCTCCAGCAGGGCTGCGCGCTGCTCCTCGCCACGCTGGGAAACCAACAGCTGGTGCTCGAGCAGGGCTGCCCGCTGCTCAGCACGGGCCTGAGCCTCCTCGCCCACCTGCACACGCAAATGGATGGTTACGCACGTGTTGCTTCCAGCCAGCAAACACCGTCAATTAAAGCTGCCACCGCCCCAGCACACTTTTGCCCACCCACCCACGCCCCAACACACCCGTACCCAACACCCACCTGCACTTGCCGCTGCAGCAGCTGCCGGTGCTGCTCCACCGCACCCAGCTCCTGCTCCATCCACTGCTGCTCCTCCAGAGCCGCCAAAAGCCTCGCCTGCAGCTCGGCCACCACACCCCCTAGCTGGCCTCCACCACCACCCCCACCTCCAGCCCCACCACCATGATGCAGCAGCTGCGGTGTGGTCATACCCACGCCATCCCGTGGCCCTTGAGGCGCAGGACCCATGGCATCACGGGGCCTTTGCGAGGCTGCCGCGGAGAGGGGCGTCAACCGCAGCACATCCTCCTCCTCCTCCTCTTCTCCCTGCAAGCCCGCCGACAGGTGCCGCCCCTGCCTCAGACCTGGAGTGACCAGCGCGGCAGTAGCAGCGGCAGAGCGTAGGTGTCCCGCCCCGCCCTGCTGCTGGTGGTCGTTGCCCTCAGGGTATAGCAAGCCCTGCTCTCCTGGCATGCTGCCTTCGCTGCCCGCCTCTGACATGCTACCCCCGCCGCCACTGCCTCTCTCCTCCTCACGGTGCACCTCACCAAGGCCTTGTAGAAGGGACGGAGCGGTGCTGGGCTCCCGCCCCTCTGCACCGCTGCTGCTGCTGGCTTCAAGATCCACCACCACCTCCACACCCGCCACCTCCTCCTCCTCCTCCTGCTGCTGCTCCTCGGCGTGTGATGCAAGCGCCCGGGGCGACGGGAAGCGCTGCAGGGCGTGGCCACCTGCCGGGCTGGGCGCAAGCACCAAGTGCCGCACAACCCCCTGCTGCTGCTCCTCTGCCGCAGTGAGCAAGCGTTGGTGCAGCTGGCGGACCGTGACGGATGATGCGGCTGCAGCGCCGTGGCTGCCTTGCAACACCTGCTGCTGGCCCTGCTGCCGCTGCTGCTGGTAGTGGGCGCCGCTCTGGCCCCCTCCCTCCATCAGAGTGAGCAACGCGCCCCTCCCTTCCTTCACACTGCCAGCCGCACCCCCTCCCTCCTCCACACCCAGCGGTGCCATGCTGCCCTGCAGAGCGGCGTCCAACGTATCCTCCATGTTCTGTATAAGCACCGCCGACGCCCACTCCATACTAGGACTAGCAGCGCCACCAGGGCTGCCCGCCGCGCTCCTGTGCCGATGCCGCCCTCCTAACGCACTGTATGTGTACGACTGCGATCCTGGTCCTGGCGCCTGCAGCGCACCACGCGCCGCCGCCCACACCCCGCCTCCGGCACCACCGTTCAGACGGTCGCTGGCGCTGTGATCGGGTGCGCTGCGCGCGGTGAGGCTGCCTACGGGCTGCGGCCCGGGACCGGGGGTGCTGAAAGGGGGGCTGGAGGCGGCCCAGGCGGCGGAGGCGGTGGAGGAGGGGGCGGGGGAGGAGGCATGGCTGCCTGAGTGCTGCTGCACCTCGTCATGCTGCTGTTGGTGCTGCTGTTGGTGCTGCTGGTGGTGGTGCTGGTGGTGCTGCTGGTGTTGCCAGTTCAGGCTCAGTGACGACCGCGAGTGCGACGTAGTGGCACCCGTCGCAGGGGTCCCCACCACCGCCGCCACCGCACCATTCCCAGCACCAATGCCGTGCTGCTGCCTTTCAGGCCCCATGGTGAGGTGCTCAGGGGAAGGGCCGGGGCTGGTGTGGATGTGGATCCTACCCTGCACCCCTGCTGCGCTGCCCACACTGTGCGGTATGTGCGTGCGGGTTTGGCTGCGGCTGCTGGGTGCGGGTGTGGTGAAGGATGGGTCATCGTCGGTGGTGCCAAACATGGGCGCAAAGGGCATGTTGACGGTGGCTGGGGTGGCGGCGGCGCTGTTGATCAGAGTGGCCCAGCTCGGGGTGGGCATGGCTGATGCGGGCTGATGCTGCTGTGTGCCTGGAGGGACCCGGCTGCGGGTGGAGGTGGGGGTGGGGTGGTGGGTGGGTGCAGGGTGTGCCGTTCCCGCCGCGCCAGCACCACCACCAGCAGTTCCCTTGGCGGGATGCCCTGCCATCAGGCGACCCTGCTGCAGCTGCTGCGTCGCTACCTGCGCCGCGATGTGCTGCACGTTGGTTGCGTCACCCAGCGGCGACGACGCGCCCTTTGACTGCACTCGCTGCTGCTGCTGCTGCTTGTTGCTAGCAGGTGGGTGCCGGGGCGTGTGGCCGCCCTCCGCCACAGTGGCCAGCTGCGGCTGCCCCGGAGGCGCCTGCAGCATGGCGCCAAGCTGCCACTCGTGGCTTGAGCTCAGGGCGCGCGTGCGGGGCGTGAGGGCCAGGCGCCTGCCCGACACGACACTTGGAGGCGTGGCCCAGGTAGGTGCCTTGGAGCCGCCCTCGGTCACCTTGGAGTATAGGTCTGCGGGAGGAGAAGACAGCGAGGGCGTCGTTGTGGTGCAACATGCATGTGCCAATGGCACTGTCGGGGCAGGTTGCCATCGTGCCAAGGCATGGTGGCCGGAGGCAGGGCGCACCTGGCGCAGGCGTCATGAGCCACCCCGTCCTGTCGGCGTTCTCATTGTTGCTGCCGCTATCCGTGTAGCGGTGCTCCGCCTGGTCGTCGCTGTGGGGCGTCTGGTACGCGCTGTTGGAGGAGCTGCTGGCGGAGGAGGAGCTGCCTGCGAGGGGCGCTGCAGCTTGCACGGCGACGCGCTGCGGGGGCCCGAACTTGCGGCTGATGGACGGCGTGCCACCCAGCAGCAGCGAGGATGTAGGGCCATGCTGCTGCACAGCCGCTGATGCCGCCCAGACTGTGTTCTCCTGCTCCATGCTCGTCAGGCGTGCGTCCGCCACGTAGGCGCCTCAAGCCGCGTCAGAGCTGCCCCATTCCGCTGGCAGGCCACCTGCAAGGAAGCACTCTGTGATGTACGTTAGTTCTGCAGCGTCCTGCACTCGAGTGTGCGTCTCCAGGATCGTTCCCGCGCTGCCGTGCCACTGGCAGCCTGCAACGAACCTGTCGAGTGGCCACACCGACAGCAAAGCTGCCACGGTCGCAGGGCCTGCGCTTGCAGGCTCACGCTTGCAGGCGTGCGTGCGGATTTTTCGCACTTTCGAAAGTCCATGCAAGAGGTTTGGCGGTCTCGCGGACAGTTCGGAAAGCTTCCCCTCAGCTGGCGTTGGCAGCGAAAATGATTTCGGCACACGCTGGAGGCGCGGGTAGCCTCGTGGACGGGGACGATGCGGTCAGCGTCTACTCCACGTTCTCGACGGCGAGCATCGTCGCACCGGGGAAGCGGAAGACGAAGAAGAAGAAGCCAGTAGCGAGCGCCAAGCCCAAGGAGCCCTCCAAGCCCGCGTTCTCCGCGCTCTCGGTGCGCGCATCCCGCGGTGTGCGGCAGATGCACTTGCCGTGCACCTCGAGGAGGAGGAGGAGCAGCGCAGAAGAAGCCACAGCCAGCAGCAGCACCATCAGCCACAGCAGCAGCCAACAGCGTGCTCATGCCCATCACGCGGTGTGCGGCACGAGCAACGCCTCCAAGGAGCACCACATCAGAAGCCACAGCAGCGGCCAGCAGCGTGCACATGCCCTCGCCACGACCTGCAGGTGCACAATGGCCTTTCCCAGCTGGGCAAGACTGCAGATGGGCTGAAATCGGCCTACTTGCGCCTGGAAGTCCGCGGTACCAGCATGGCGAATCTCGACGGTCTGGTCCACCTGCCGGACCTGCAAACGCTCGTGCTACCAGACAACAACCTCGTGGACCTGTCCAAGCTGCAGCAGCTGCCCAGCCTCACCAGCCTCGACGTGCAGGGCAACCAGCTCGCTCACGTGCGTCGAATCACTGGCCAGCGGGCGGGGATCGCAGCAGCGCTGCAGTCAGTGCAGCATGTGCAGTCACCTGTATACTTTCAGTCAGTGCAAGCGCTACGAAGGGAGAGGTCCTCACGCGGGTGCATGGCGTTGTGACTCTGGTGTGCAGGTGCTCAAGTTTGAGGTGCCCGAGGGCGGCAGCAACCTGCGCACGGCCAACTTTGCCCGCAACCAGGTCCGGCTCATGTCTGACCTGTCGAGGTTCAGCCACCTGCGCAGCCTCAACCTGGACAACAACCCGCTCGAGTCGCTCACAGGTGCGGGCGGAGGGACCCGCTGCAGCTGCATCACACATACAACGGCAGCACCACCATACGTCGCATGGCGCACAACCGCAGCCATCATGTGTTCATGGCGGTGCACCAGCGGCAGCGTGCCTGCAGCAGCACCACCACCAGCATGTGTGTTGAGTGGCCGGCTTGCAGCAGGTGCACCAGCACGTCCGTGGCCATGGCTCCAACTGGTTGTGCACTGGCTGCAGGTCTGGGGCGTCTGCCCATGCTCAGCAGCCTCAGCGTGGCGGGCAACAAGCTCACCTCGCTGCAGGGACTTGAGAAGCTGCCGGCGCTCAGGCACCTCAACGCAGAGGACAACCAGCTCAGGTCAGTACTGTAAGCACGCGCTCACCTGGGTGTGCCAGGTCCTGTCGGCACGTAATGCAGCTCAGAGCAGCACAGCGCGATACTGGCTCGCCGCCGCCGCTTGCTGCTGGCGTGTGCTGTGGTGCCGCAGGTCGCTGACAGCCGCGTCGGTGCTGACGACCCTGGAGTCCCTGCTCCTGGCCCGGAACAACGTCACCAACATCACAGGTACGCCATGTGCTTCCATCCTCTCGTGCGCTAACGCCGTCCTGACTTGTGAGAGGGTTGTCAATGCTGAGGATCATCCCGTGTTGTCCCTCGCAATGTGCGTGCGATGCAGCCCTGAGCAAGCTGGTGCGCCTGCAGCAGCTGGACGTTTCGGACAACCAGCTGCACAGCCTGCACGACCTCTCGCCCTGCTCAGCCGCCTCCATGCTGGGAGAGCTCAAGGTGTGGCAGGGCAAGGGGCTGGGGCCTTCCACGCTGGGAGTGTGGCAGGAGGAAGGCTGAAACTGGGGGAGTGCTCGCCGGGGGAGTGCGAGGTGTGGCAGGAAAGGAAGGTCATGAGCCAGTGGCCACAGCACTACAGCGCCGCCTGCTGCCATCAGTCCCAACAAGTGTGCAGCGGCCACAGCAGTGCGACCGCATCCTCCTCCTTTGTCCTGGTGTCTGCCCGCAGGTCAAGGGCAACCCGTTGTGCGTGAGCATGAGCTGCCGCCTGCACACAGTGTACCTGCTGCCCCAGGTGTCTGTGCTGGACGACCTGCCCGTATCGGCACAAGAAAAGGTGCGGTACGGGGACGCCATTGCGCTGTTGCTCAGGCCCAAATCTGCGTGGACATCAGACCTGTGACAGGGTTTGTACTCTTGCTGGTTTGGCAAGGCAGCTGGCAGGCAAGAGGCGCTCGTGCCTTGCCTCCACCCCCACACATGCAGGTGCTGTCCGCCAACATGCACGGCGCGGACGCCGACGACCTCCGCCGCATCCGCCGCATCTACTTTCCCAACGGCGAGCTCGACGACGGCGGCGGCGCCATCCCGCCCCCCTCTGCCGGGCTCATCGCGTCCAGCGCCGAGGAAGAGATCGCCGACGCGCCCGCCGTCACCGCCGCCTTCCTGCGCATCGACGCGTGGGCGCGCTCCGTGCCCGTGCCGCGCTCCACCACCGCCTTCCCCACCACGGGCCTGCACCTCGACAGCGAGGAGCTGTCGCTCGGCCACCAGGAGAGCCTCGCGCCGGAAGCCTCCGAGATTCGCATCTCCAGCCCGCGGCAGGCAGGCGCGGTGCTGCTCGCCCTCGCCGCGCACCTCGGCAGCACGTGCGGCAACCAGCTGCAGCTCGCGCGCGTTTGCCTCGAGTGGGTCGCGTCGCACGTCGCGCCGCCGCCGGACGGGCCGGGATCCGTCAGCGCGCCGCTGTTCGAGGAGCCCCCGCTCGCCTCCGCCTCGGGAGTGGGTGGGACGCCGGTGCCGGAGAAGCTGCTCATCCGCGGGCAGAAGGGCACATGGGCCGAGCGCGCTGCCACGGTCTTCATTCTGCTGGCCAAGGCCTGCGAGCTCGAGGCCGTCATCATCCCAGGCTACTGCAAGAGCCTGGGGCTCACGCCGGGGGAGACCATCACGGCGCACAACCACTGCTGGGCGGGTGAGCGGCGGCTCAGCAACACGACCTCAGCTGTGCACATGAGCGGACACAGCATGACTTGGCGCTGTGGCTGCTCCCCTGCTATGCGAGGTACACACACACACTCAACGGCTGTGGCTGGTGGTCGTGATGTGCTGTGCCTGCAGCGGTCAAGGTGAATGGCAAGTGGCGGCTGGTCGACCCTGCCATGTCAGCGCTCAAGGGAGGCTCCAGCAGCTCACAATCGGCACCCTTCTACGTGCCACCACAGGTCAGTGGGTAGACCACGCCCTGCCCACGGTCCTCCTTCCCGCTTGCTGTGCCACCAGCAGCCCCCACAGCCCCACCATGCTGCGGCTGGCCGCTGTGCTTGCGAGCTGCACCCACACACCTACTTGCCCTTCTGCTGCCCCCACTGCTACCTCCTGCCACCTCATCAGGCCTGGATCTACACGTACTTCCCCCTCGAGGCGCACTGGCAGCTGCTGCCCGACCCCATCACCCTCGACAGCTGGTGGGCGCTGCCGCACCTGTCAGTCGGCTTCTTCGCCCGAGGCATGAAGCTGCAGTCCCCAGAGGGCTTTGCCGCCGTCAACACCCTGCCCGCACCCAAGTGAGCACTCGCGGATAGACCACGCTTGTGCTGTGTGCAGGCCTGGGGGCCTTCCCCACACTCTTGACGTGCTGCAGCATGCTTGCCTGAGCCCTCCACCTCACCTGCATCACAGACGGCGGCTAGTCGCTGTAGAGACCAACAACGCTTGTGTGCATGTGCGCACCACGTGCTGCTGTTGCACCCCTGCAG
>QAXK01003592.1:0-14956 GCA_004335735.1 Chlorella sp. KRBP | reverse complement strand
AGTGGTGCAAGCCTGCAGGCTCCTTCGTATCAAACACGCCATGGCACATTCAGCAGCAGGTTGGGCGTGATTGTTGGTGTGACGACATTGTTGCGCACTTTGCCCTTTGCCGCGAAGCACTTGAGTGCCGCAACGCAGTCCACATTGGTTCTGCAGACACCCTTGCTCCACAAACGAGCAGCCACCCCAGCCACATGTGGTGTCGCCATGGACGTGCCAGACAAGATGTCATAACCGTTGCCCAGATAAGAGCTGTAGATGTTCACACCTGGTGCATGGATGTCCACGCATGCACCATAGTTGCTGAACTCAGCTTTCTGGTCGGTCTGGTCGGTGGCAGCCACAGCAACGACGCTTCCAGCAGACGCTGCAGCATACCACACAGGCAGGCACAGGCAGGCATAGCACCTGGGTTGTGAGGCCAGCACATTCGCTTCAAGCAGGCTGCAGCAGCTTCATGCCATTCGTGTTGTGACTGCACCACAGAGCATGAATTCCCTTCACTACCACCAAAAAAAGGTATGAACCGCATCACTTCAATGCTACCCCAACGGTAAGGCAGTGTGAGGGTGCCTTGCAGATCCCACAAAGCTGCAGTTCCCACAGCAGAATCAATACGTTTGAGGGTCCCTGCCTTTCATTTTCAGCCTGCTCACCTGGGGACACATTGCATGCGTCCTGGTCCTCATTCCCAGCTGCCGCCACCACAAGGACACCAGCAGCACTGGCCCTGTTCACTGCATCGTCCACGGCTGTGTCCTTCTCGCCGCCCAGTGACAGGCTGATGATGCGGTTGGCTGCAGACTTGTCGTTTGCGACTGCGTTGATGGCAGAAATAATGCCATCGTTGGGGCATTCGCCTCCCGCGTCGCACACCCGGGCTGCAAATATGTGCACGCCCTTGGCAACGCCAACGTTCTTGCCTCCAATAATACCAGCTAGTGGGCGGCAGCAGCAGCAGGCACAGCGGACGCAGCAGCAGGCACAGTAGTGGTGATGATGGGCACAGCAGCTACACCAAGCTGGCTGTCTACCGTGACAGTGCATACTGCAGTATGGCATTTCTACCAGCTGCAGGCCACTTGGCATCTCAATTGTATCAGTGGTATTGTTGCACTGCATGCCTGCCTCAACTCACCACAGTGTGTTCCATGGCCGTTGTCATCAGTCAGTGCGTTGGCGGGATCTGAGGTGAAGGCGTCATAGAAGGCTGTCACTCGCCCCACCAGCTCCGGATGTGTCGCCTGCAATTGAACACACGAGGTGTTGGCTCGCTTGTAAACATAACATAAACATAACGCAAAGCTGGAACAAATACATGGTTCGCTCATGACTGAAACACCCTGCATGTAGTGCGCCTCCATGTTGCTGCATACTTGCGTCCTTGCAAGGACGCATGTGGCCAACATCTTTCTGTTTATGTCATGTCAGGCACGCCCTTATGGTGTGTCAGCCTCACCTGTACGCCTGTATCGAGGACATACACCCCTACATTGCGCGCAGCGGTTGAGCTGAACCGGTAGATGCGTATAAGGGGTAGGTCAAGCTGGTCGATCCTGTCGAGGCCCCACAGCCTCTCCCTGTTGAACAGTGTCCTCTGTGCAGTGATGACACCTAGCCTGACTGAAGGACAGCTCTGCAGCAAAGAGCGGGTGGATGTGCTGCCTGCAGCCCGTTCTGCTATTGCTGCTTGTGGCTGCTGACCCACACTGCGAAATATGTGCGTCAGGGTGTTGGCCTGTGCAGCCAAAACCTGGTCCAATGACAGCAGGCTGTCCAGCAGGGCGGCGGTGGCTTCTGGGGCTTGAGCACGGACCTGCAGTGACACAGGCCAGGACACTGGTTTCAGGGGGTTGATGGTGGGGCTGCTGCTGCGCATGCAAGCAACGCACTGCATGAGAATATTGGGGAGTGTGTGTTACACGTGAGCACGCTCGCCACAACAAGGGTTGCATTACCCACCGGGATATAGCCAGGACAAATCACTCCCACCTCCACTTGGCAGGCAGGCCATCACATTCAGAGATGATTGAGAGAGGCATGATGTCTCGTCTGCTGCACCCTGACTGCAGGCATGCATCCGATTGCCCTGTAAATCACCAGGGTGCAGCCGGCGGACTTGTGTTCATACCTTGAAACTTATGCCTCTCCAGCCAAGTGGCTTAGTTTCGACCATTGTGAGCACCAAGCCAGGATGATCAGCCTTCAACTGCCTGGTGTCAACATCAGTGATTGGCATCGTGTGTCCATGTTCAGGGTGCCAGCGCAGCAGGGCAAGCACAGTGGCAGCAGCTGCAGCATTGCCCCTCAGTGTAGTCCACCAACATTCGACCCCGAGCCTTCTTGTCAGAGGTGAGAGTGATGGCACCTGTGAACTGTGGTGCTTCATATCGTGTGCTGTTCTGTCGCCAGAATGTGTGCTGTTTGTGGGTCATGGAAACACTCAGAAGCGCACGTTGTGTAATGCCTGGGCAGTGTTGTCGCAACCATCGTACAAGTACAACTACTAGTCGGCAAGTGGCAGGGGTTGAGGGTTTGGCGATAGGGCCTAGCCACCCGATGAGCACCACTGGCAAAAGTACCTCAGCAGACTTTGCACCAGTACTGTGTTGCTGCAGCTCTTCTCCCCCCCACCAAAAGCATGCCTCACCTTGCCACCTTGTTTATGACAGCTGGTGGTGCAGCATCATCAAAGCGGGCCAGGAACTCCCCATCAATGATAGTAGTGTTGCGTGTGGGCTCTTGGAACTTCCTACGAGATTCAGCACTGAGGCCGGCCCCTGCAGCACCCCGTTGCATGCGCCACAAGTGTGTGTGATTAAAAGATGAATGTACACATCAGAACAAGCAAGAAGAATGCACACGCCAGTAGGGGCGATTGCCTTGCAAGGTCCAAACATGTCCAGTCACACTTCTAAGAGGGGTAATTGTCTAACTATGTCAGCTAGCTGCAGGTCAGGAGGCCATTGCTGTCGTGACCTATGGCCTGTATGGATTCCAAGCTGCAGTGACCGTACCAAAGCAAACCCCTGCACTACGCCCTGTGCACTGTGTCCAAGGAGGCCTGTGAGCATACAGCTGAGTGAACCCTGAATCTGCTGCAGGATCACAGCTCAAGTGTGCGCATGTAGATGTGACCCTTGCATCTGCCCACCAAATGCTACAGCTGCAACTTCCCCGACCAGGAGAGGGGTAGGAGGGTATGCATTTGCAGACGCAAGGCTCTGTCCAGAGCTGCTGAGGTGGAAGTGACGGGACTCACCAATAGCCTTCACATCAGCTGCTCTGCCAGGGACAGCACGCCTGACAGCAGGCCTGTCTGCTACCACCCCTTCGAGGGGCAGACCTGTGTTAATGGCACACGTCCACATATTGTGTGCGGTTACACTATGTCAGCTATGAGCAGCGCTGCTAGCATGTGACACATGCACTTTGTGTTGTGAACGCCTGGAATGGTGTGTGCAAGTCTTGCCTTGTGCACAACTGCTCCTTGTTGCAGGCTGCAGCAAGAGTGAAACTACATGAAGGATGTAACAGCAAAAGAGCTACACGGTGCACATATGTCATGTGCACCGTGCAGGGCTTATACCCCCAGTCACCCAGTCACCCCCATATCCTGCGGAAGCTCCCTGCATGCTGCATGGCTTGTCAACAACCCGACACTACTATAGTACAGTGACTAAGAATCATTGAAAGCATCATCTAGCACGTCTGCTTCATTGCTAACTTACCAGCAGCTGTGACAGGTCCACTGTTGCTGGCATCGATGCCCTTGGGCAGCACCTCTGCAGCTGCTGACTGCTGTGGCTCTTTCTGTACGTGCTGCGCAGGCACCTCGATCATAGGCTGCGCTATTGCTACTGGTATTGCTGCGCAGGCTGCAATGCAGACCAGCAATGCAGCGTATTGCTGCATTTTGTTCGCTGATCAAGTCGAAGGTGCAACTGAGCAGTGACTGGGCGGCCTTCAAGCTCCAGTGCATGTCAACAGTACATGTTGCGTTGCTTAGAAAATATCACCATCTTTCAAGCAGATTCCACCGACTATCGGCTTGGTTGTCGTCGTGAAATGTTATCCTTGCCTACGCCCGTCCGGCCCGTGTTGGCACTCTTGGCACGTGACAGCCTCAGTCAACGAGAGTACACTGAATACTTTCAAACAACACTGCAGCACTGTACGAAGTTGCTGGAGGGCTTGGTTATGCTGGCTTTCTTGTTGCCGACGTTCGTGATCAGGATCCAAGCAGACTGCTGCTGCTGCTGTTGTGTCTCATGAATGCCACGAACAGCCAGGCGCTGCTTACAACCCTAGCAGTTGGTTTTGGTGGGGAAGTAACACCCAGACGGCTGCACAGCAAGGGGTAGCCTGACGTGTACAAGGAGTATTCCTAGCTACTTGTACAAGCTTGTACAAGCAAACTGAAGTGCTGGCTGGCGGCTACTGTGAGACACTACACACGGAAGCTATCAAACCATAGTAATGCTGTATGTATTTATGTCGGTACGTTCATGCACTGCACACACTCTCACAGTGCACCCAGCAAGTGCATGCTCACATTGCAGCTATTTATCTTCATAGCATTCCATGCTACAGCGGCCAGGCGGAGCGCTCCTTGCAAATGGATAATCTGAACTTGATGTTTGCACCCAGACTCAAAACTCTGCAGGGCAACAAAATGAGCAGATGCAGCAGAGTGATGCTGCTAAGTACATGAAGACACACAAGTTGTCAAGGGAATGACGCCCCTCAACCCCGCCCACCTTGTAAATGCAAAGTGCTGACTAGCCGGGCTCACACCAAGGTGCTGGCATCTTGAGAGCACTTGCGCTTGCAGCAGTGCCCACTGGCAGGTGAACACAGGACTCAGTCATTGTCTTATCACCATGAATCAGGGCCACTCGTGGGGGCATGGGACATACCCCCCTCAGGGGTTATACCCCCGCTCGTTCCCCTAATCCAGTGCGATAACTAGTTCATGTCACAGAAGCTGGATCCCCCACATTCATGAATGCACATGGCAGCTCGGGGTGATCTGGGTCAGCCCTACATCAGCAGATGCAAGGTGCAACAGTGCATTTGCTGTATGAAGTATAGACTGTTTGTGTCCTAGCGCTATACAACACACCATATGCGTACAGACCCTCGACGGGTGAAGGAGTTTGAGCCCAACTCAGCAATATGCAGGTGCGGATACATACAGAGATATGCAAAGGGGATGGCTGCAGTCACTCACTGTCGTGGTCGCGTTTAACAACAACTGCACTGGCAGCTCAGCTCAGTGAAGGACACACACTGTGCAGAATGCCTTGAATGTGACATCAGGGCCTGCAGCTGCTGCCATATCCAGTTGACAGTGCGAAAGCACTGCACTGCTAACATGTACGCACACACACAGCAATGCCACATTGAAGGAGATGCGCCTCTGCAAGTATCATGCATACATGCAACCTGTGAGACACATATGTGGAATCTGTGAAGGTAGACAAACAGGTCAAAGGTGCGCGTTGAACCAGCAGCATAGGCACATGCCTGTGGTGGTGCACAGATAAGGGGTGCTCAAGCAGCGTGCAAGCAATTGCCAAGCAGTGTGCCTGGAACCCTATAAGATACTCTCCAAGGACAAGTGTTGTGCTGTCGTGCGCCAATTAGCTGTCACTGCCGAGCACAAACATGACCTGACAGTAGTGAGCAGGCTTAACCTGGACACTAAACGCCGGTTGTCCTTTGCATGATGTCATCGACAAGCACCATCACACCTTGTGGTGACCATCACTCCGCTTCACTCGAACTCCAGAGATTCAAAGACCATCATATGAAGGCATGAAGTGGATGATGTGCTGAACTACAGGTGAGCAGCACAGGCACAGGCCCGTGGCAATACCAACAAATGAAGGAGCACATCATGCACACACAGTATGCTGCATGGCACGTATGGCACAGCGTGGTGTTAACAGTGGCTCTCACACAAGGAATGCACTAGAAACAAGCAGCTGCTTGGCTCAGCCTTTGTGGCACAACACCTGTTCAAAATGAATACAGTGCATGAGACCAGAACCAAAGGCACATCCTGGACCTAGGGGGTGTGCAGCCTGTGCCTGAAATATGTAACAGGTGCTATTGTGCTACCTATGTTATGCAAATATGGCCGTGAGGTCTCAAAAAAATAGCCACTGTGTCCACCTGGGTTGGTCAGTAGTAGGCTACTAGCTTGGCACTGAGTGACTCAGCCCCTAAACCTTGGTAAGCCAGCCTTGCCCGCAGCTGCCTGAACTGCCTCATCACTGCCACAGCTGGCCGCTGGGCCACTGGACCCTGGCAGGAGCAGCCGTGTACACATATGCAGGTGCATACGCGTCCCCATGCACAGCAGCAACAGCAGCGCTATATCCTGGGTAAGGCACCTGGCTCCTGTGGAAGCAGATGATCTCTAATGCTACTGGCAGCCCCACATATAGGCACTTCCGCAGACTGAACTCAGCACCAAAGCTGCTGTTGGTCCTGCTGTCCATCAGGACGTAATTCATGGGGTGATCCCGCCCATTTTTTGCGTGGGGTACAAAGTGGTCGATGGCCAGCCCGGGCATGTCTTCAGGGTTGTGTCCCAGGCGTGTTAAGGCCCATGTGTTGTCCTCAAGCCAGTCCCGCACTTGTGGGGTGGTCATTTTGCCCCCCTGCCTCTTGGTAGCCTCGAGCAGTTCGGGAATGCCGCCCAGCCAACTGCCAGCAGGGACAGAGGCAAGCAGACAGGCAGGCAGGCAGGCATAGTTCAGTGTTATCCCAAGGCTGCTTCGAGGAAGCATGCCATGCATGCGCCGAGCTATTTGGACTCAGTATGCTGCCAGCAGCGGCTGCGTGAACCCAACAGCGTGTGACATTGGGTGTATGTCCACTGCTGGCAGGCACTACTGAACCCTGCTCAGAGTAGAGTGATGACTGCTGTGAGCTCAATGACCGGTGTGATCAGTAAATCATGATTGTGCTGAGCTTCACACCCAACTCTCTTTTCTTACACATCTGATCAGTCATGACTGGCACGCACCTGCAGGGTGTTTGCAGGTACCTGCACTCTGCGGGCATGATATTGGCCACAAACTCCTGCAAGACAATATCGTAATCTTCCAACAGCTGCAGGGAGTCTTCAAGGGTCATCTGGCCTCTGTGGCTGAGCATGTTGAGCAGCTCCAAGGGCCGAAGCTCAGGGCACACGCTGGAACTGGCTGGCCACAGCACCTTGTATGCCTGAATGCGGCTGGTACCGCAGGCAGCTAAGGTGTAAAGGCTATCATAAAGCGAACTGGGCTGCCGTTGTGGACTGGATGTCGCTGACTTGTGGAATGGTGGAGCTGCAACTGCAGCAGCTGCTGCAACATGCAGGTGTCCAGAGGCCCTGGTTTGTAGGCCAGCACGGACCAGGACGGGCCAGGGGTTTGACCTGGATACCAGGCTTGGGTTGTAAAGAGATCTTGTAAGCAACATTGCAGCCATCTCTTAGACTGAACGCCGTGCACGTACTGGACTGTCTGCAATACAACTCCTGCCGATGCCGGCAAAACAGTAACGCCCAGCTTACAAAAACACCGGATGAAATTTACTGAAGAGAACACACAGTTGCATGCTATGAACGCTCGCCGCAACCAATCATAGTAACACAAATTGTAGCACCAGGCTGTCAACAATATGCGGCCGTTCGTCCGCACACCCACAGCGCGGCCGGAGCTGGTAAAAGCGATACATAAACCAACTTTCAAACATACTAGCATGTTTTTTGATATGCTGGAAAACGCACTTGCTGTTGGGTCTGGCTGGCAAAAGCGGTGTTGGGCATGCCATACAGCTGTGCAGCTGATGCAGCAGGCAAGTGCTGTGATCGTGTGCACCTGGTGAAGGTTCGCAACAGCAGACACCAGCAATATACTTCATAATTTCTACAGACACGATCCAAGGTTTGATGCAATGGTTTGCGTTGGTATGGTTGAATGTGTGGTTGTGTGGTTGTGGCAGCAAGCCCTTCATGTGTCATGCAGAACAGCATTGACCATGTCTTTGTGAGCAATGTGGAACTTCAGGCATCATGTCGGCAGATTATTCCCTTGTAAGTTCTCCTAGGATCGCGTGATTGGTTCAGACGTAGGACCGTGTATTTGGTTCGGATTGAGCTTGAGCTGCAATGACTGCCGCTGTGCAAAGGCGCTTCAGAAGCATGCTTTCAGGGCTGAGGAGTACATATCCTGCTCTAGCTGTAGTCAGGGGAACCGGTCAGAAGTCTGGTGCTTTCACAGAAACTGGTCCGCAAATCACCGTTCCTTGCAACCACTCTTACAAAAACAACCCAAATCTTGACCGCAAGCACTGTCCTGCCAGGTGTCAGTTTTCTGGAACATGCATCACATGCTAGTAATGCCTGCCCATCTGCCTCACATCATCCAGCACCACCATAACTCTGCCTACAAGCCTATGCCTACAAGCCTGCAAACAAAACAACCGGCCGGTCGCCCAGAGCCACACCAGTAACACAGCAGATGCCCGTACACATCTCACCCACAAGGCCCACAGTGCACCCAGCTACCAGTGATGCTGCTGGGGTTGCTGGGGCGGCGGCTGCTGCTGCTGCTGCTGGCGGCTCGTTGACATATTCCTACCCAGCATAGACCCTAAGCCAGACATGCCCTCAGTCACCCTCTGCCCTAACAGCCCACCCAACACATTCTGGTTCACTGCCCCCAGCCCCCCACCCCTACCCGCCAACCCCAACACACCACCACCCTCAGGCTGCTGCGGGGGGTGCTGGGCGTGCTGCTGCTGCTGCTGCTGCTGCTGGTGGTGTGTGGGTGATCTGACCCCATCACCTGCAGTGGGCCCAACAAACTTTGCAAACATGTTGCGCACCCCGTCACCTGCTGCAAGGGCATGCCCCACCCCTTGCCCTGCAATGCCCCTCGCTGCATCAATCAGCCCACTGCCACCTCCTGGATGCTGCTGCTGCTGGAGGCTGCCAGGCACCCCATTCGCTGCTGCAGGGTTGCTGCTGGCTGCAGCAGCTTGTGCCAGCAGCCTGTCACACTGGACCTCATTCAGCTGCTGGTACTTGGCTGACAGCATTGCCACCATGCCTGACAGCAGCACCTGCAGCTGCTCAGCTGCAGCAGCAGCCGCAGCATCACCGCGACTGCTGTCCGGCCCCTGATCGTCCATCAACGACAGCAGCTCCTGCTGCTGCTTGGGTGCTACGACAGCCAGCTGCTGCAGCAGCCCCTGGGCCTTTTCAGTCACTGACTGCAGCTTATCAGAGCTGGCTGCAACAGCCTGCAGCAGCTGCTCCACTGCAGCCTCTGTCACAGGACCCCCTCGGCCCGACAGCACTGCAGACAGCTGCCCAGCAGCAGCAGTGTCGGCATCACAGGCAGGGAACTCCTGCAGCACACCTGACAGCTGCTGCAGCACAGGCTCAAGCTGCTCCAAGCTGCTGCTGCTGGTGGTGCCTGCTGCTGCTGCTGCGGGAGCGCCACCAGCTGTCTGTGAGCTTTCTAGAGCCCTCAGTCGGTCCACATCGCCCCGCAGCAACTCGTTCTCAAACCGCAGCAGCTCCAATTCGTTGCTGCTGCTGTCTGGCCCTGCTGCTGTACCAGCTGCCACTGCTGCCTCTGCAGCTGCCAGGGCCTGCTGTAGTGACTCCGCTTCTGCCCTTAAACCAGCAACTGTCTCATGCTGCTGCTGCAGCTGCTGCTGCAGCGCCCTTGCATCCTCTGCAGCAGCAGCAGCAGCGACCTCGTCCACCCCAGTCCCACCAGTCCCCCCTTGTTGTGTTGCCTTGGCCAGCTGTGCCTTCAGGCGTGTGTTGTCAGCCCGCAGCTCCTGCAGCTGCTGCTGCAGGTCGTTGGCCTGGCTCACTTGCTGGGCCAGGCCAGCAGACACAGACTTGAGCCGGTCATTCTCAGCCTGCAGGGCCGACAGCTCAACAGCAGCAGCGGCAGCAGCAGCAGCAGTGGCGGCTGCAGCGGCAGCGCCAGTTGGGCCTGCTTCAGCATCCTTGCCAGTAGCAGTGGCAGCAGCTTGGGCTGTCTGCAGCTGCTGCTGCTGCATGTCAGCCAGCTGCTGCTGTGTTGCTTGCAGTTGGGCAGTCAGTGCCTGCTTGGTCTCTTGTACTTCAGACAGCTGACCCTGCAGCTGCTGCTGCTGGTCAGCAAGCTGCTGCACTGCTGCTGCTTCGGCGGCCTGCGCTGCTGCCAGCTGCTGCTGCAGCTCAGCAACGGCTGCTGCCTGCACGTGCCGCTGCTCTTCCAGCTGCTGCTGCAGATGCTCCAGTCTGCTGCTTGCAGATGCCTGTGCTGCCTGAGCCCCAGCCAGCTGCTGTTGGAGGCTGCTGACGAAAGCTGCATTCTCTTCCTGCTGCGCTGCAAGCCTGCTGTCTGCTGCTGACGCCAGCTGCTGCTGCAGGTCAGCAACAGCCGCGACCTGCGCTGCTTGCTGCTGAGCCAGTGTGCTGCTGGCCGCTGCTTCGGCCGCGCGCGCTGCCTCCAGCTGCTGCTGCAGCTCGGCAACCGCAGTCTCTTGCTCAGCACAGCGCTGATGAAGGGCCTGCAACTCGCCAGCTGCTGCCTGGGCTGCCTCCAGCTGCTGCTGTAGGACGGCTGTGATGGACTCCTGCTCTGACAGCTGCTGCTGCAGAGCAGCTAGGCGGGCAGCACTTGCATTGTACTCATCCTCCCGGGCAGCAGCTGCAGCACTTGCAGCAGCAGCTGCATCCAGTTGCTGGCGCAGCTCGGCTAAGGTCATTTCATGTGCAGATGCAGCCTCCTGGCCTGCTGCGGCTTGCGCAGTGGCTGCTGCCAGCTGCTGCTGCAGGTCTGCAACAGCAGCCTCTTGCTCAGTGTGCTGCAGCCGCAATGCAGCAAGCTCTGCCGTGGCAGCTGCTGCTGCTTGCTGTTCAACATCCCCAGCCTCTGCTGCTGCGGTCACTGTTGCCAGCTGTTGCTGGAGGTCTGCAACAGCAGCTGCTTGCTCAGTGTACTGTTGCTGCAATGCAGCACGCTCTGCCGCAGCAGCTGCTGCTGCTGCTTGGTGTGCACCGTGTGCAGCCTCAGCTGCTGCAACCGCTGCAGCAAGCCGCTGCTGAAGGTCCACAACAGTAGCCTCTTGCTCTGTGTTTTGCTGCCGCAATGCATTCAGCTTTACCGTAGCAACTGCTGCTGCCTGCTGCGCACCTTGCCCAGCCTCTGCTGCTGCGTTCGCTGCTGCCAGCTGCTGCTGCAGGTATGCAACAGCAGCCTCTTGCTCTCTACATCGCTGCTGCAGGGCTGTCACCTCAGCTGCTGCTGCCCCCGCTGCCGTTGCCAGCTGCTGCTGCTGGTCTGCTATCAGCGACTCCTGGTGTGTGCAGCGCTGCTGTGTCACTGCCAGCTCTGCTGCTGCAGCATCAGCTGCCTCCTCACCCACCAGTGCTGCTTCATCAGCCTCATACAGCTGCTTCTGCAGGGCATGGGCCTCCTGTGTGTTGGTGTTGGGGGCGGGGGGACGACACCAGCAGGGCATTGCAGGACCTCAAATGATGTGTGTCACCTCAGAGTGTGATACCTCAGAGCAGGCACAGTTGTGCAGAAGCTATGGACCCTCCTTCTGAACACAAGGTGTGCACGGTGCCTGGACCACGTTTGACAACCTGCAGCTATGTTGATGTTGCAGTTGCGGTCAGAGCATGCGTGCCTTGCTAGACAGCCCATCACTGCACAGCATTTCAAGTGTGACAGCAATGCCGGTGCTCAATGTGGGTACTCACAGCGGCAGCAGACACCACCAGCTGTCGCTGCTCCTCAAGTGCCGTGTGCGCAGCCGCCAGCTGCTGCTGCAAGCCTGTGTGTGCGCGGGAGAGCTCGTGCTGCTGCTGCTCCTGTCCCTGCAGCAGGCCTGCCTGTACAGCTTCCAGCTGCTGCTGCAGTGCCGCAACAGGTTCCTCGGCTGCCGCTGTAGCCGCTGTCGCGTCCGCTAGCTCTTGCTGCAGAGCTGTGATGCGTTCCTCGGCTGCCGCTGTTGCTGCGGTCGCCGCTGCCAGCTGTTGCCGCTGCTCAAGTGTTGCTGCCTCAGCAGCAGTCTTTAGCTCCGACACCTCCTGCTGCAGCTGCTGCTGCTGTTGCTCAAGCCTTTGGATCATGGCAGCTGCCTCTGCTGCTGCCTCTGCAGCACCTGCGTTGGCAGCTGCTAGCAGCTCCCGCAGCTCATCCGCCGCTGCAGCAGCAGCTGCAGACGCCTCCCGCTCCTGAACCAAAGCAGCCTGGCTTTCAGACAGCAGCCCTTGCAGCTCAGTGGCACTCGCTGCCGCTGCTGCGCCCACCGCTGCTGCTGTCGCGTGCTGCTCCAGCTGCTGCTGCAGTCGCTGTACGGTTACCTCAGCTGCTGTCAGCTCTTGTTGCAGGCGGTGTGTTTCAGTGACTGCTGCTGCTGCTGCCTCCTTATGGACTTGCACTGCCCCCATGTGCACCTGCTCCTGCAGCTGCAGCTGCTCCCGTTGCTCAGCCAGCTGCTGCCGCAACTGCTGCAGCTCCACCGCCGTCACCCCTGCTGCTGCTGCCCCTGAACCACTCCGCCCCAGGCCACCTGAGCAAGGCCTCTGCAGCTGCTGCTGCTGCTGCATGAGTGTGGTGACCTGGTGCTTCAGAGCCTCTATCTGCTCAGCCTGCTGCTGCATCTCTGACGCCTTCAGCTGCAGCTGGTGTGTCAGCTCGTCAGCAGCAGCAGCAGTAGCATGAGACCGCAGCACCTCCAGCTCACTCCGGGCCGCCTCCAGCTCCTGTTGGTATTGGCGGGCAGCAGCAGCACGGCCTGCCACGGCCTCAAGCTCTTGGCGTGTGGCCTGCAGCTGCTGCTCGAGGTCCCGCACCGTCTCACCCTGCTGCTGCTGCTCCTCCTGCTGCTTTTCGCCTTGTTGAGCTGCCGGTGTGTCTGCTGCACCCTCCTGCATCCCCCGCGCAGCCTGCCAACCATCACCTGACGCCTGGTCAGGCGCCTGCTGCTGCTTGTGCTGCTGCTCAGCCAGTTGCAGCAGCTGCTGCTTCAGGTTCGCAACAGTTTCGGAGGCCTCCTGCTGTGCTTGTGCTAGAGCTGCTGCCAGCTCCTGCTGCTGCTGCTCCGCTGCAGTGGCACGCTCAAGTGCAGCTGCTGCATCAGCGGTTGCCGCTGCAAGTGCTGCTCGCGCTTCAGCCACAGCAGCCTCCTGCTGCTGGAGTGCTTCACGAGCTGCTGCTGCGTCTGTGGTTGCTGCTGACAATGCTGCTTCTGCCTCACACACTGCAGCCTCAGAAGCAGCCTGTTGGAGGTGCAGCGCTGCGTTTGCTGCTTTTGCTTCAGCTGTTGCTGCCAGCAAGCCTGCTTGTGCTTCCGACAAGGCCGCATTCATTACTGCATGCTGCTGCTGCAGCTCCTGAAGCTCTAACTTGTACTCAGCCTCTTGAGTTTCTCCTGCTGCCGCCGCCGCCGCTGCCGCTGCAGCAGTAGCAGCAGTTGCTGCTGCCAGCGCTGCCTGCAGCTGCTGCACTTCGGCCTGGGCTGCTGCCAGCTGCTGCTGTGCATCTGCAGCAGCTGCCTGTGCCTCCACCTGTGTGGCTGCAGCAGCGGCAAGCTCACTGCGGCACTGCTGAAGCTGCTGCTCAAGGTCAGCTACCATCTGCTGCTGTTGCGCCTCGTGTGCTGCAGAAGCAGAGCTGCTGCTGCCCATGGCTTGCTGCAGGTCATGTAGCTGGCGCTCAAGCTGCTGCTGCCGCTGTGATCCCTCTGCAGCAGCTGCTGTTGCTGCCGCGGCTTGCGCCTCTGACATCCGAGTCTGCAGATGAGACACCTCTGCTGCATGCGCGGCCAGCAACTCTTCCTCCCGCTCCTGCAACTGCTGCTCAGCAGCTGCTGCGTCCTGGGCTGCTGCTGCCAGCTGCTGCCGCAGCTCCTGCAGCTGCCCTTGTGCTCCTGCCACTGCTGCTAATGGTGTTTCATCTATCGCATTGGTTCTATGCTGCAGGGACTGCAGCTGGGCTTGCAGCTGAGAGTGCTGGTCCTGCATAGCCTGAAGCTGCTGCTGCAAGTCATCCCGCTCCCGCTGCAGCTGCTGCAGCTGCTCAGGCTGCTCCACCTGTACCACTGCTGCTGCAGTAGCGGTTGCTCCTGCTGCCGCTGCTGCTGTCGCTGCTGCCAGCTCGCCTGACAACCTGGCATTGTCCTGTGGCAGACACACAACACACCAGTGACATCACACATGATTGCGGGCCATTTCCCGCCTGCACAGCACACTGCACTGTTTTGAGCAGGTGTCCTTGCCCTTGTCAACACATCTCTGGAGCCATGTTGTCCTGCTGCAAGGCTCTGCGTGTCTACCTGCACATCTGGCCGTGTTAGTTGTGTTATTAAGCACATGACTGGTGCACAGTTGAGGCACCGCCCTCAACAGCACAACCCACCTGCTGCAGCCCTGCAGTCTCCTCCCGCAGCCGCTTCACCTCCCTGGCCAGCACCAGCTGGTCGGTACGGGCCTTGGCCGCTGCTGCTGCTGCTGCAGCCTGCACCTGTGCCAGGTGCGCACTCAGGGAGCTGGCCTGTGCGGCTGCTGCTGCCTCAGCTGACTGCAGCTGCAGTAGCGCAAGCAGAGCAGTGCCGCACAAGCTTAGTCAGCATTGCGCTGTGTAGTGCAAGTGTGTGTATGCTTCTACAAGAGTCCAGGACTCGCTGATCTACGAGGTTGTGACATGTTTGGGTCAGTGCCATGTGCAGGTTTTGACAAGTCTTGTTCTAGGGTCACTGCGTGCATGGGTCACAGACCATCTCACCTCATTGATCCTCGCTGCCAGTGCCCCTTGCTGTGCCTCTGCCCCCTCCTGCCCACCAGGCTGCTGCTGCTGCTGCTGCTGTTGTGCAGGCAGCCGTTCAAACTCAGCTGCCTGCTCCTGCACCTGCTCCCGCAGCTGCACCACCTCCGCCTGGC